>JAFIRS010004896.1:0-71559 GCA_018342105.1 Gonioctena quinquepunctata
CAATACTCGCAGTTCACTCTTAGCTCTCTCACAGGATGAATGCCCTCCTCGCTTGGAGAGTGCAAGGATTCATGAAGGTCATGACTACACAGAATATGTATGCCTACACCACAGCTTCAGTCAAGGTGAAACAAACATCGAGATCAAATCTTTAGGTTGCCGAAACAATCCCAACATCAAAACTCAAGGTCAAATCTCAAAGTCAAAACTTAATGTTATGAATCTCAAGGTCAAACTCAAGGTCAAAACTGTAGTCGAATCTCAAAGTCGACCAAACCCAATGTCAAAACTCAATGACAAATCTCAAAGTCAAATCTCAAGGTCAAACACACACCACATTGCACACCTGCAACCATTCAAGGTCACACGTGACGTCATAGTGGTGGGGGGAGAGCCAGAACCGGCTTAAATCTCCTACTAACCAAAACAAAACTGTACCATCGATGCCAATTTTTTTAATTTTTTTTCATAAGTATGGTGAGGTCAATTGTTTCAAATGCTCTCTTTAAGTCCAGAAATACAGTTACGATCGATAGACTGTTTCCATTTTGAAATGGTCCACTGTAAAGCAGTTTTGCATAAGTGATTTTGTCTGAAACCCGATTGATTTGTTATTGATTTTTCATTCGCAGTCATATAGTCTGACAATTGCTCGTACACAGTTCTAGTAGTTTTTCAGTGCTTGGCAGGGTGCTAATTGGACGGAATTCCCAAGATTCATTTGTATTAGATACTTTTTGGATAGGTTCAAGTATACTTGTCTTCAGTAAGTTGGGAAATTTTCCATAAGTCAGTGAAGAATTGATAAGAGGCAATAGCAAATGACCAATCACGCCATATGTTTGTTTGAGAAATGAACTATCTATTATTTCCCTTCTTTTTTCATAATTTCTATTTGGGGACTTCGATTTGTTTGAACTCTAAGAATCTACTTTCGCTGAAAGTTTGTTGCCCGTCACCAATAGTGACATTCTCTATTGTATTTATTACATCCCTGACTCTATCCACATAGGAATGATTGAAATTTTATAGATTACGAGATCAGGATTGTTTATTACATCATATCATAATAATGTCCATTATGGTTTATGATATCACATCGTATATGTATCAAATACGAATAAAATTAGTTGTAAGGTTAAACATTCGAAAAAATGGAATTGGAATAGAAAATTATCTTCTCTAATTGTCAAAATATTTACTTTCCCTAATATATCTACGATGTTGGTGGTTTTTGGTGGCGGTGGTTGAAGTTTTTGCCTACTATTGAACAAATTGTTGTGAATGTAACAAATATTTCGATCCGACACTGTATTCATTGCTTCACTATGTTTTGTCAACACTGAATGTATTGTTTCAGAAGGTCTTTCGGCTGTATCTTCTGTTGCCTTCCCATTCCCGCTGTTGCTGATCATTTGGCGACTTCTTAGTATCTTTAGGATGAATCATTCCGTGGAATGGGGTCTTCCACGTAGGGTTGAAATGAGCCAGGTATCTAGTCCAATTCATAGCCGCCCTAGCCAAGATCTTTGAGTTTGCCAATCGATAGTGGTTGCCGTGGTATCGTTTTGATTTTTGGCATTCGTTCGTCGAATGTCTGGCACAATACACTTCTGAATGTAACGGGTTTTCCTCACCCAGAGGTCCAGGCACTGCACTCGGCCATCGATAGTCACGCCTTGTGAAACGTGGGAATCGCAACTCAAATTGAACACCTTTTATTCATTTCGGAACCATTCATATATCAATAATGATATCAAGAATCTACTGTTTCCATATACTTGATAATCGTTGCATCAGAGGAATTAAAAACAACGGAAGTATATCCTATATTGACACAAACTTGCATCATCATGTTTCTACTTTGATAATATAATTGGTTGACAGAAACTCTCAAGGAGACCATTCAACCTCGATCATTATCAATTCCAACAAACTTCTTGATTGCAAATTCTCCATCCGTCTAATGAAAGGTGAGTACAACTCTTTTTTTGAATTTAAGAGTTCAACCCTTTTCTTTTCGATTACCAATTTTGTTTGTTGATTGTTGAGAGCCAAGGAGAAAACTTCCTGCTGTTACTTCGCGCCAAAAAAGAAACTTCTTGTAGTTAAGAATAATGTACCCTCCCGTCCAAGAGGACGCCACAATACGTTGTCAGATTTGAGATACTTCGAAATCGAATACGGTAGATGGTACGGTCGATTGTATAAAACACGATCGTCTTTGGGTCAGACCCAATATCTTCTTTTTCTATAAATGGTTTTAAGGGTCTAAGGAAGCTCATGTCATTCGGAGGTCCTCTAGTGAAACTCTAGTCAATATTTCCTATAAGACTTGTACTGGTACAAGCTCTCGGATTGAAAAAAAAAATTCAGAGAAAAATCACAAGCATATTCCATGTTTCCAGTAGCAAAAATATAAATTGAAACTATTCGTAAAAAACCGATGGCGCGGACAGTCGGAAGAGTAGATTTCAGAATTTAATTATAGATTCTGAAAAAGCCATCAATCAGGTTAACGAATCATGTGTCAGAAAAAATAGAACATTTATTCAGTGGAAAATATAAACAGCAATTCTATTTTTCTATAAACCTCAAACTCTAAAATGGAAAATTGGAGAAGAATTCAAGCCTCTCTGAACGCTCTTGATATTCTTATGTAATCTGGCTCGAATAAAAAAAAAACAGAAATTAGATTTCATGTATAAACTTCAAACTTTTCAATAAAAAGTTGGTGAAGGATCCAAATCTCCCTAAATTATTCCTAATATTTGTATGTAATCTGACTCGAATAAAATAGAAGAGGTATAAACAGCACACGAGGATATATCATATATCACTCAGTAAAATACCATTCAATATAATATATGGAATAGAATCTGATTGACACGAGCGAATAATCTCCAAATAAAAGGAGCATACAGGATGAAAAATTATGATTCCCATGAATGGTAAATTGTGTGTACATCTTTGAGAAAAAATAAACAAGAATGAAAATTGTAGAGCTTATTAAGCTCAATCGAAAACCTATTGTTTGCCACTATTGGTATTGAAATGGAAGGTTGAGATTTTTTTTTATTCTTTCAACAGTCGCCATTTTGAAACTATCTGATCCATTTGGCCCATCTTCGAACTCATCCGGAGCATTGATAGAAATTTTTTTGTGTCCAATGTTGTTCCATTCGGTTGGAAAATGTGACCTCCACTTTGTTGACAAATTTCGTTATACGTTAATGGTTTTCATATCAGATGGTACTACCCTCAGTTGGTACCATTGGCTGTCAATAATATGACAAGTAAATGAACAATTTTCCCACACTTTATAACCCATTGTACTTTTTCGAAACACACATGTTCCAGACTTTATATTTTAATATTTTAATTAGTAACGTTTCAATGAATTTTAATGCGTATAATTGATTGACTATTTAAAAATGTGTTTCCAACTTCAAATTCAGAACTTATATTTCACCGCACTTCACATGAAGAACATTCATAAACAACATTGAAACTAATCTCAACAAAGCTGTAAGTTATTAGTACCTTAAGGTCCGAATGACACACTTATTGTTCAATTTCTTCATTGTAGTATCCCTGAAGATGGAAATGAAACATTCCGAAAGCTTGGACGAACTTTAAAGAGTACACTTTTTTTTTTGCTGCACACCCCAATACTCAATTGTTTTACCTAACTAGTCAGCAACGACTACCCTCTCACTATATATATATAAGGGAATATTTTCGTGACTGTTCGATAATTTATGTAGAAATTAGTGGAAAGCAGTCGATGGTAGACCAATTAATACATATATATATATATATATATATATAAATATATATATATATATATATATATATAAATATATATATATATATATATATATATATATATATATATATATATATATATATTTATATATATATATATATATATATATATATATAAATATATATATATATAAGGGGATATTTCCGTGACTGTTCGATAATTTATGTAGAAATTAGTGGGATGCAGTCAATGGTAGACCAATTAATACGATTTCTTCGTTTTTATGTAGAGCTTTCGAAAATTTTTATTTTCTTCTTCAAGACGTAATAACTTGAAATTCAGAAAAAATAACACACAAAAAGAAACATCGGTGTTACAATTTGAAATGACATTTTAAACTGTAACACCGATGTTTTTTTTGTGTATTATTTTTTCTGAATTTCATGTTATTACGGCTTGAAGAAGAAAATCAAATTTTTCGAAAGCTCGATATAAAAACGAAGAAATCGTATTAATTGGTCTACCATTGACTGCTTCCCACTAATTTCTACATATATATATATATATATATATATATATATATATATATATATATATATATATATTGTTATGATTTTGTTATTTTGTGATATAATTGGAATTGTGATATTAATATTGGTTTTTGTTTCCAAAAATGCCCGGCCATGAAAATACTATCTCTTTCTTTTCGTTTCTACCTTCCCACTTTACCTTTGCTAACTCAGTCGGTGACGCCTATGCAGAGATGATTGTCTTTATCTCAAGAGGGTTGCAGCTGGGTTTTCTCCTTTCCTTGATGTCAATATAATACTATTTTCTTTTTTTATGTATTAACAATTAAATGTAATAGACCCAGAAAACGATTATGTAGTTTGATTTAATATAATTCACTCAATGGAAATGTTTGGATTACATATTTTGTCTCAGTATTCAAATTCAAATAATTTCTACCGACCACTGGGCGAAAACTATATACAGTGCTTCTCAAAAGTCCCCTCTCCCCCTCTTATTTTTGGAACGATTATACATAAACAAGTGAAATTTGGAAACTGAATATTAAAGGTTGTAAACTTTTCTACTAGTGATGATAGATGACGGAATCGTCGAAGGTGACGTCACAAGGCCATTGTGACCAATAATTTTAAACGGAACCCTATGGCAAGCGACACCTCTTTCAAAAGGTATCGAAGAAACCTTTTCAATGATACTTATTCTGTTTGTGTTTATGGCAGTTTCAATGGCTCATTAGTAAACATTAAAATTTAAATTCCATTCAGTATGATGATAATTACAGATATAAGAATCAGTATCTTCTTGGAGAAATTGTTCGAAGTGACCTCCATTCACTTCCTGACAGTGGAATATCCTATTTTTAAACTCTTCTCGTACTTTTGCAAATGTGTCTGTGGAAACAGCCTCACATTCTGCAACAATACGTTGTTTTAAAACGTCAATATTGTCAGGTTCAGTGGCGTAAACCTACGATTTGAGATACCCCCAAAGAAAAAAATCCAAAGGTGTGAGTTCCGGTGATAGAGCTGGCCATTCCGTTGAACCTCGTCGTCCAATCCATCTACCACGATACTTCTCATCCAAATACCGTCTTACTGCACCGTAATAGTGTGGGGGAGCACCATCCTGTTAGAATGTTATTTCCAAATTGCCGAATTCATCGTTTTGCAAAAGCTCCAGATAAACCTCACCAGTTAAATTAGTATTTGAAAAAAGAGGCCCAACGATGTGGTTTCCCAGGATACCTGCTCAAACATTCACCTTCTGGGGGAATTGGATATGTGTTTCACGAAACGGGTGAGGATTTGCGTCACTCCAATACCTCACATTATGTGTATTTACATTTCCATTCAGATGGAACGTACTTTCGTAACTAAAACAAATTGTTTTGGCATAGTCTGGCTGTTAATTTTAGTTTCCATATTTTCACAAAATCTGGGGCGTCGTCTGAGAGTTGATGAACCATTTTTAATTTGTATGGATGAAATTTTTTTTTTTTCAACACCATGTGTACTGTACTTCGACTGACTTCACAGGTAGATGCAACGTGAGTTGTTGATGGAGTAGGATTAACTATTACTTCTGCCAGTATGGCAATTTTTTTCTCATCAGAAATTTGTGGTCTGCCAGATCGTTTCGCATCATTAATACTACCCGTTATTTCAAACTTACGGAGAAGCTCCCTCAAATAAGTCCTCGAAACGGGGCGATCGGGAAACCTCTCATTAAAAATGCGTTCTGCTGCATGAATATTTCGTCCAGTTTCACCAAGAATTAGGATCGCTGCTACTTTATCACCCAAAGCACGTACCATTTCGCCTTCTTGAAGCACTCAAACGTTCGGCTCACAACAGTTTAACAAATTATTAAAATGTACAAAAATATTAAAAGTACCAGAAGCTGCTAAAACAGTTGAACGTTCGATCAACAATACACAAATTATTAAATGTACAAAAACTTGGACAATTACAAAAACGTCGAATTAGGGAGACTAACAAAAATGTCAGCTTATTTGACAACTATCCAGAGGCGGAGCTTGAATTTGGAATTTTAATATCAACTGATTTAATTCATCACAGCTTTGCGTTTTTTAAAAGAGTGTTACCAAAAGTGCCATAAACACGAACAAAATTAGTATCATTGAATAGGTTTTTTCGATACCTTTTGAAAGAGGTGTCGCTTGCCGTAGGGTTCCATTTAAAATTATTGGTCACAATGACCTTGTGACGTCATCTTCCACGATTTCGTCATATATCATCACTGGTAGGGAAGTTTACAACCTTCAATATTGAGTTTCCAAATTTCACTTGTTTATGTTCAATCGTTCCAAAAATAAGAGGGGAGGAGGGGTTTTTTGAGAAGCACTGTATACTATTTTATAAGCAATTTAAAATTATCAAATTATATTTCATTATCAATCATTGCAAGTATGTTTCTTGATTAAATTAAAATTAGAATTCTAACCAAACTTTGGTGGGACTTGAAATAATGATTGATAGTCTGGATGGAAATTTCACTTCGTTCATGTATATTTTCAGGGAATTATTTGTGATCTTGTAATGGAATATTTCAACTCACTTTGAGTGTTCTGGTTGATTTGTGGTGCTGGTCACAATGTTGGCAGGAACAACTGCATCGGTAGATTCAGGATTTCGCTTTCATTAGGAGTGTCTCTTATCTGAATACTTTACTTTCTTCTCACTTGAGTTTCAATAAGTCTTTGTCTCGACGTAGTTATATCAATTATATAGTTAATTCATCAGTTATTTCTCAGTATTATTTGAGATTGAAATTTCAAAATATATTTTCTCAAAATTTTCTTTGCATCCTCCCTTTTCATTTTTTCCAATGTCCATCTCCTGGAAACTATCAATGAAGCAATCAATCAATATTTATTTAAATTTTTTCGACATAGTTAACATGTATTGGAATTGTCATTTGGTTAGTACAATTACATTAGTATATCTAAATAAAAAATTACAGTTAAAAATAAGAAGAATGTATATATAAAAAACTTACATGCATAGTATATACAGAAACCAACAATAGAGTAATAAAAAATATCAAGAAAGAAACACTTTCGTCAAACATAATTATCACAAAGTCTTATTTTGTATAAAATCACTCATACTATAAAAACATTCTTTCAATAAAAAATTCTTTAACTCAAGTTTGAATGAAGAAAATATGTTAATACCCTCCAGTCCTCCCCTAAGATTGTTGAATATTTTGAGTCCACTATGATCAGGAGCACATTATTTTTTTTTTATAAATTTACATGAAAATTGTGCTTGTTCCTTGCTTCATTACCATGAATATCAGAATTACGTATAAAAGTTCCCTTATTTTTGAAAACATGGACACAAGTTTCGAAAATGAAGAGGCATGGAAGTGTCAAGATACAAAATGTTTTGAAAAATGTTCTACACGCTGCTCTGTCAGAAATTCTTGCGATACATCTCAAGATTCGTTTTTGTCCAATAAAGATATATTTCGTACATGGTGCATTGCCCCACAGGCAAATGCCATATCTGAGTCTCGATTCAACTTAAGCGTAGTAAACATTCAACATCTGTTTCACTTCTAGTACAGTTCGTAATAGATATCTTAAAGAATTCAGTTTGGAACATAATTGTTGGCAATGGGATTTCCAGGAGAGGTTTTCATCCAGAGACACCCCCAAAAACCTAACCACACCATGTGTATCTGATGGAATCTTAACAGCAGCAATGGTTATTTTAGTAAAAGATAAACTTTTATAATGAAATAAATAAAATACTGTGACAAGTTTTCTATCTGTCTTAATCATCTCATATATACATAACTACAGAAAAACAATAATCTACAAACTAGATATGAAAATATAAATTCTGCTTTCCAACACTCCCACTAGAATTCATATTTTCCGGTCTTCAAATCGTAGCCCCATTTTTTCGGCACAATAAACGTGTTTTCCTTGAAAAACTGGTTTTGTAAGCACATCTGCAACCATTTCATCTGTACTGATTGATTATTCATCTCAATATTTTCTCGTATGAAATGATGGCGTAAGTCGATATGCTTGGTTCTTCCATGGTACGCATCATTTTCAGACATTGCAATTGCACTTCGATTATCACAAAAAATAACAGGAATATCAGTATCTAGTTCGAATTCAACCATGAAATTTTGTAACCAAAGAACCTCTTGACAACTTGCTGCTAGAGCCATATATTCTGCTTCAGCAGTTGATAAAGCCACTGTTGGCTGTTTTTTTGCAATTCCATGTAATAGCACCACCCTGTAGAATGAAAACGATTCCTGACACTGATTTTCTTTCATCTATGTCACTTGCCCAGTCGAAATCGCAAAAACCAACTAAGTTTGAATTTTCATTATTCGAAAACTCAAGTTTTGTTCCTGTAGTTCCCCGTAAATTCCTGAAGATTCTTTTTACATCATTTCAGTGACATTTACCTGGATTTTTGTTGAATCTGCTGAGATAATTCACGGCAAAAGCTAAATCAGGTCTCGTAGCATTGGCTGCATAAAGAATGCTACCTATCGCTTCCTGATATGGCACTTTTTTCATATCTTCTCTTTCACAGTTATTTTGGGGACCCATTTCTTTGGACAACTTCTGGTTTGGATCAATGGGTGTTTTGATAGGATTACAATTTTGCATATTGAATTGATTCAAAATTTCTTCAATATATCTCTCCTGGTCAATCCATAATTTACCTTTTTTCTTGTCACGGGTTATCCTTATTCCCAAACAGAAATGAGCCTCATGTAAATCCTCCATTCTGAATTTCATCATCAGCTGCATTTTGACATATTCCTTAAGCTGCTTATTATTGGAAAAAATTAGTAGATCATCCACAGACACGGCAATAAATAGCAAATGTGGATCAGCTATCTTGAAATAAATGCATGGGTCGACTTTAGATCTGATCAGACCAATTTCTTGAAGAACTGTGTCTAATTTCTGATTCCATGCTCTGCTGGCTTGCTTCAGTCCATATATTGCCTCCTTCAATCGGCACACCTTTCTTTCTTCTCCAGGAATAATGAATCCTTCTGGCTGAGTCACATAAATTTCCTCCTTCAAATTGCCTTGCAAAAATGCACTGACAGCATCCATTTGATCAATGTCCATGTGAAATCTGACAGCAAGTGCGAATAGATACCGTAGCGATTCGTAACGTACAACCGGTGAGAAAGTTTCTTCGAAATCTACACCTGGTTTTTGTGCAAATCCTTTCACAACAAGTCTCGCTTTGTATCTCTCTACCTGATGGAATCTTAACAGCAGCAATGGTTATTTTAGTAGAAGATAAACTTTCATAATGAAATAAATAAAATACTGTGACAAGTTTTTAGTGATTTGACAAACACTCAATAAGTTTGTAGCAATGTCTGGTACGCACAAAACATCTTTCACAACCACTGTATCTCTGGAACCATTTGCATTCACTTCTAATGTTATTATTCCTGTCTTCAGTACAAGTATCCGTGCCTCATTGGCAATAACAATTTCGGATTTATAAAAAATGGATTTTTCTAACCAATCTTCTCTTCTGGTCATGTGCGCTGTGGCCCCTGAATCAATGTACCATTTTTCATTATCAACATTGTTTCCTGAATGTCGAGAATGGAATGATTTCGGTACAACTGATTGACATCTCACTTTTGAACCATCATATTCATAGGACTTATGACCATATTTATTACATTTATAGCATCTCGGCCCTTTTTATTTGTATTTGTGGTTAAAATGCTTTTTTTCTATATTTCTCACTATTACTGATGAATGCCCCATCATGATGGGATGCTTTTCCAATAACGTTCGACTTGATATCTTGTAAAAGTTTCGTCTTGATCGAATCACCTGTTATGCTTGTGCCTGAACTTTCAATCCCCATAATCATTGGTCTGTATTCATCTGTGAGGACAGCAAGCAGAAGAGTTCCAACCCATTCCTCACTAACTCGAAATCCAATAGCATTCAGTTTGTGAGCTGTTGAAATGATTGTATTGACATATTGTTCAACAGTGTCCGCATTTTCAAGTTGGGTTGTGATCAATGTTCGGAGAAGACCTACTCTTCTGGTTAAACCTGAATTTTCAAAAGCTTTGTTCAACTTCTCCCACGCCTCTTTTGCAGTTGTGGTTTCTTGAATATGAACGAAAATGATTGGATCCACGGACAGGATTATTTTCGATCGTGCTTTTGTCACTTTCTTGGTATCGTTTTCTGTGCCAAGAACACATTCCCACATATCTTCGTGTTCGAGATAAGACTGCATGGCAAATTTCCATGTTGGGAAGTTCTCACGACCTTTCAACTTCTCGATTTGAAAATTTGAACTTGTCATTTTCTCGGGAAAGTTTCTTCTCGGCAAAATAATTTCAGCACACTACTGGGCCCATAACCTGATGGAATCTTAACAGCAGCAATGGTTATTTTAGTAAAAGATGAACTTATATAATGAAATAAATAAAATACTGTGTTTTTATCTGTCTTAATCATCTCATATATACATAACTACAGAAAAACAATAATCTACAAACTAGATATGAAAATATAAATTCCGCTTTCCAACAGTATTGCACTTGGTATTTCCTCCGATTGTAACTTCAAGGTCATCAATAGTTCTTTGACGGGAGTGAATTCTTAACATCTGTGTTTTTTTAATATTGGAAAATGAGTTTCGGCTATTGAAAAAAGATGATACTGTATTAAGTGTTTCAATACACTTCGATATTAGGTGTTCACTATCTGTGCAGGATAAAACCATTGAAAAGTCATCTGCATACGCAGTATAATCTGCGGTACCAATAATAGCATCTAGGTGATTTACATACAGCCCAAGATGGAGCCTTGGGGAACACCAATTCCGATTGATTTTTTGAAATTATAAACAGGATGTTCATAAAATCAGATGTGGAATCATCTGCGACTATCAATATTTAATTGAGAATGTTTCCCTTTTCACCAATTCCGACTTCCCTACTACTCAAACGTATGGTTTTGATTTGGCTTTCGTTTTTGAACTGCATCGTGACAATTTGTTTCCTATCTTTTAAAAAGGATGAAATCCAGTTTAATGGTATACCCCTCATGCCTTAACTCTCTAATATATCTATCCTTCTTCAAACTATCCAATCACATCCGTTAATTTTCATAATATTTCACTTTTGACATTGCAGGCAAAACACTTCTCACTTAATTATACTATGGTACATTTTTCATTCAAAATTTTTCCCAAATTTTTCAGTATTTTCTTCCTTTGAGTTTTGAAAACTCATATTTCATATCTTTTCAAAATATTTCACTTCATTTCATTTCAGTACTGAATTCCTATTCAGGATGTTTTTTACTGATGAATAATTTAATTTTCATTTCATTTTTGAATTCCTATACAGGATGTTTTTTATTGATTGTTTATCGATTGAGTTTGATGAATATTAGATGGAATAATCGAAAAATAACCGAAATCAGAATAAAACTCAACTGCCACACTCTTGAAATTGTCCGAGTTGATTAGAAATAGCTGAATTTACAAAGGTTCAAACATTCATGAAAATAGAATTTTATAGCAGGATTTTATGCAAAATTTTCACCACAAATTCAATATCATAACAACAGGGGCGCGCCAAGCCGCATGTGGGCAAAATATAATTTTACACCCCTTACCCCTTTTTCAGTAGAAAACTATACATGGGTGGGTACACATGAACAAAATTAAAATACGTGCTAATACCTATATTTAATTTTGATTCTGATACATCAAATAAGGGGGTACACACAAAATTGAAATAATCGCTATTACTTATCCAATTTTTACATGAAATATGTGTTAATTTATATACCGTATAATGTATAATCTATAATTTTAAATCATGATCATTTGATGTTTGCAAACACTTCTTTACTGATTTCAATCAGCATGATACCTGACTACTCATCCCCATAACATTTAGAAGATCTTGACATAAGGATTAACGAAGAATGTAAAGAAGCAAAGCAATAACAAAACTGACAAAACAATGAAAATGTTAGATAACAGACAAGAAAGAACAAAATAACTTATTGGAAGCACTCTTCTCTTGCCTTTTTTCGGCAGAATCATCAATCAACTCGTCCAGAGGAATACAATCCATAAGGTCACTTTCCATGGACATAATTGTCAAATTACTGAGTCTCTCATGTGACATAGTTGATCGTAAAAAAGTTTTCGGCCTTGTGAGTTTACTGGATAGATCCAATTCGTAATTTGAGTTTTGATATAGGATATGTTACATGGTGATCTGTTTGAAAACAAATTGTTTTACATCTGTCTTTACCAACAAATTTGATTACTATACAACATTTGTTGAAAATAAATATGTATTAGTATCTATTACAGGACCTTGAAAAAAATAACCTTAAAATACTTTACAATTAGTAGTTGGTAGTTGCAAGGTAAAATTATTAGCCATATTGTTAATTGCCTTTCATGGGAAAACATTTTTAAATGTCAAATATCTCGAAAACTACTGATATAGAACATGTTTCAGGAATTTTGATTAGAATTAAGCGTAGAATAGTAAAAATATACCGTATTAAGTTTTAGTTACACTACTTACCATTTTTCAGACTGAAATATTCACCTCACTAACTAACTATCTAATCAACTAATCTGATTTGCAGAACAAACTAAAAATGACCCATTTCTCAAAATCCAGACATATTTATATTAATTTCCATTTTTTGCGGCTTCCGACAAACGACTTCAAGACTTTCTCGAATAAAAAGAGCAATAAGAAATTTTCTCAGAGTAGTTTCTCAGAAAATTTCATTTATCATAAAAGCTGGTTTATTCAATTTGACCAAATACGCGCAAAGCCGTTAAGCGGGAATCGGCCTATATTCAAAATTCACAAAAGAGTAAAGGTAGAAAATCTCGAAAAAAATTATTGCAAAAAGTTGTTTGCAATTGAAAGATATTCCCAGTTACCAGTTTAGTCCACCAATTACTAATTTCAATAACTGCCTAATGAGTTGATTACTCCATGAGGCCAACTGATTAAGCAATTATTGAAATTAGTAAGTAATTAGTCCAATAGATAGTATATCTCATGAAATCTATCTAAAATTGATAGTATCATCAAGATATAATTGGACCATCCGAACAAAAAAATTATTGACTTGAATACTGAATGAAATAATCACACACATCTTTCAGAAACAAATTAAAAAACCTTCGGCACAAAAATGCGTTTATTGTCTGAAGAAAACAGGTTCTTATTGACAAACATGCTATTTGAAGTAGTCGCGAAAGCAAATAATAATATATAATAATGCGTTGCCACCATTAATTTGAATTCAAAATATTCTAAGGTGAATTGACATGAGAAGTTGTATTGCACATATTGAAATTGGGAAGTCTTTATGACGTACACGAGTAATCACAATATCGTTGCTGATCGTAGAGCACATTAGAAACAGGTTTCCATTGACAAACGTTCACCTATGCTATTTGAAGAAGTCGTTAAAGTGAATTATAATATATAAAAATGCGTTAACAACATTGACTAACATTTTAAATATTATAAGGAGAATTGCCCTCTGCCATTTTTGATAATGATCAACATTTCATGAGAAGTTGCACTGCATATATTCAATTTAGGACGTCTTTAGGACATACACAAGTAATCACAAAATCGTTAACCGTAGTTACATAAAAAAAATAAGAACACTTGAATATACACTGCAAATATTAATTAAACAAACAAATGCATTTATCCTAATACATTGAAACATCATTTGTAGGGAGATTGATACCATTATGAATCAGTGAATCTCCCACTAAGGTAGTGGTTGGTATGGTAAGTCCAATTGTGTTGGTCTGTCAGATATTATCGTTTGATTGAGTTGTGGTATTGAAAACCGATACATTTTTGTGGATCAGACTAACAGATTCCAGTATAAAAGGCGAAAGTACTCCCAGGATCTGTTGAATTGTGAATAGTGGCCTGCAGGACTCTCTCATTTTTGCTTTGCACATATATCCAATGGCCTTTTTTGAAGGACTAATACACTTTGTAGTATTTGTTTGTCGCAAATTCCCCAGAAACAAATTTCATATCTTATGTGGTCATCGATGAAAGCATAAAAACTTTTTAACAAAGAATTAAACCGACGAATAACGGAAATGAAAAGTAAAAAATAAAATAAACCTTCTTACTCTCAATAACTAAGCTCCTAAACTAATGTAAGTAACTAGTTTTGAGTCGGCGCCAAACAAACAAGCAAATGAATCAGGTAAGGCGTAAAATGATGGCATCGAGTTGCGCGGTGACATTCTGATAATTTTTTTAAAGTAATTCAATGATCTTTGAGCAATCACGTTTGGCGCATACTCAGAATTAGTTTCTTGAGTACATTAGTTCAGGAGCTTAGTTATTGAGACTAAGAAGGTTTATTTTATTTTTTACTTTTCAGTTCCGTATTTCGTCGGTTTAATTTTTTGTTAAGAAATTTTTATTTTTCAATTTTTTGTGGCTGAAATCTACTAATTACTACCTATTTGTTTTTTGATTACTTCCAAAATACTTACTTACCCACCTTACTTCAACTATTACCAGTTAAATAATATGATTATCTAGATTTGTCGAAAATATAAACAGGCTTCAGCCGGGAAAGTAGTTGTTCTGATAGACATTCACAAAAAATAACTTCATTTTAATCGTGGATTTTTCAATTCACAGAAAAATCTTCCTATCAATTTTCAATTGAGAATGTTTCCCTTTTCAACATGAATACTCCACAAGAGGTTATCTTGACGATGGAAGATAGTGACTAACGTTTATCTTTCAGTTGCAGATGATTCCACATCTGATTTTATGAACATCCTGTTTATATTTTCAACAAATCGATCTATCATACCCCATGACAGGTTTTAATGTCAGAAAACACTAATTTCAAAGTGTCTCTCCAAAAGAAATGATTCTAACTTTTTCCATCTTTGCAAAGTGAGATTGCTCCTTGAAAATGTGTTTCCCATTTCTTCCGGTCTTCCTGATGATCGTGGAAGCGTGAAATTGATTATCGTCGATAAAAATGTATTGAAGACCTAGTGAATGCGATGTCTCTCCTGCGTCAATGTTACGAATGATTTCTGGTGAGTACTCTCTTTGGAAAACATCCTTCTTTGCCTCATTCATCTTCATGAGTTCCTAATTAAGACTGGAATAGAAAATCAAATAACTATCTGAATGAAATGAAAATTTTCAGATTTTTTCTTTTGAGTTAGGGCCTTTTCAGAATATCTATCAGATGTAGTTCAATGTCCAGCGTGGCTTTAGCCGGGAAAGTAGTTTTTTCTGTTAGACATTCACAAAAAATAACTTCATTTTAATCGTGGATTTTTCAATTCACAGAAAAATCAATCAATCAATCTATCAATATGCAATTGAGAATGTTTCCCTTTTCAACATGATTATCTACTTCTACTATTTGTTGTAATATAAATTATTTTTGTTGTTCTGGTTAGTTTATTTCATTACTTGGTATATCATTCCATCCACTTATAAAATATGATGATTGTGACGGATGTAGGCGAACAAAAATAATGACAGTAGCGATCTGTCATTGTAAACTACATATGTGTGCCAATGTTCACAAGTGAAAAATCAATTATCCCCTATTTTTCTACCCGTAAGGGTGAATAATTCCATCCGAAATCCAGATATGATCAACTATGAGGTATACCCTATCTAATAAAAAAAAACATCCAAATCGAAGAACCCAGTACAAAGTGATGCCTGATAGAATCGGTTAACGGACCAGAATTCAGAGGGTGGATAATAAATATTCTTCATTTTGCTACCCTTAGGGGTGGATTTCATCTTTTATTTTCGAATGGGACCAACTTCGAAGTACACCCAATCCACTGGAAAAATAATCATTGGAATCGGACGTCTCAGTAAAAAGTTATGCGTGGTATAAAATATATATATATATATATATTTCTTCCATTTTGTTTACCAGTCCCCTCGATATTCTTTCCATTCATATCTATTATCCTGGACTCGGATGTCACGCAGGTAGCTATAGCTGCCTCCGTGGTGACGTTGGTTGTTACCCTGGATACAGGGTCTTCTAACCGAAACCACAAATGTGCGGCTGGCTTCTGTTGTTGACTCCGTTGATTTGTTGTTTTCTACCAAGTGTTGTTCATCCTTGCACTTGTTCACCGTACTGATGAGGGCCGAGAGCCCGAAACACGTGTCTACGGTTAAAACTTCTCTATGAGGGCTATGTCCATTGAATTTCTTCCATTTTGTTTACCAGTCCCCTCGATATTCTTTCCATTCATATCTATTATCCTGGACTCGGATGTCACGCAGGTAGCTATAGCTGCCTCCGTGGTGACGTTGGTTGTTACCCTGGATACAGGGTCTTCTAACCGAAACCACAAATGTGCGGCTGGCTTCTGTTGTTGACTCCGTTGATTTGTTGTTTTCTACCAAGTGTTGTTCATCCTTGCACTTGTTCACCGTACTGATGAGGGCCGAGAGCCCGAAACACGTGTCTACGGTTAAAACTTCTCTATGAGGGCTATGTCCATTGAATTTCTTCCATTTTGTTTACCAGTCCCCTCGATATTCTTTCCATTCATATCTATTATCCTGGACTCGGATGTCACGCAGGTAGCTATAGCTGCCTCCGTGGTGACGTTGGTTGTTACCCTGGATACAGGGTCTTCTAACCGAAACCACAAATGTGCGGCTGGCTTCTGTTGTTGACTCCGTTGATTTGTTGTTTTCTACCAAGTGTTGTTCATCCTTGCACTTGTTCACCGTACTGATGAGGGCCGAGAGCCCGAAACACGTGTCTACGGTTAAAACTTCTCTATGAGGGCTATGTCCATTGAATTTCTTCCATTTTGTTTACCAGTCCCCTCGATATTCTTTCCATTCATATCTATTATCCTGGACTCGGATGTCACGCAGGTAGCTATAGCTGCCTCCGTGGTGACGTTGGTTGTTACCCTGGATACAGGGTCTTCTAACCGAAACCACAAATGTGCGGCTGGCTTCTGTTGTTGACTCCGTTGATTTGTTGTTTTCTACCAAGTGTTGCTTGCACTTGTTCACCGTACTGATGAGGGCCGAGAGCCCGAAACACGTGTCTACGGTTAAAACTTCTCTATGAGGGCTATGTCCATTGAATTTCTTCCATTTTGTTTACCAGTCCCCTCGATATTCTTTCCATTCATATATATATATATATATATATATATATATATATATATATAAATATATACGCGTCGACTAGAGAACCTCCTCCTTCTTAGTTTCGTCGATTGAAAATAGGTTGTTGCAAAATTTAACTTCAGTTCTTTTGAGACAGTCGTAACATTAATGATTAAGTAACATCATGTTGCAGTTTTTTCATTCAGGTGTACCATATATTCCCCAAATTCGAGTTTATTGTCGATGTGTAGTCCTAAGAATATTGTTGTTGATTTTATATCCAGGTTGATATTACTGGCATATTACACTTGGAGAAAATAATATTTGTTTTCTCAAAATTCAATGAGAGGAAGTTAGAATCGCACCAGCTCAACCCTTCGCATTTCTGCAGATATTCTCTTGGGTATTTCTGCCGGATCTCCGCCAAGCCATGATAGGGACGTATCATCAGCAAAAAGTGTGATCCTGGCAGTGATCTCTAGGTGGGTTATATCATTTATATATACTAGGAATAGAATTGGCCCCAGAATACAACTTTGGAGGATTTCTGTTTCGGTTTTATCAATGTTTGAGTCAGTTGAAAGTTTTCCAAACTGTGTCCTGTGTGATAGATATGACACAATCCAATTTATTCTATTGTTATCGAAACCATAATATTTTAGCTTCTGCAGCAGAATCCAATGATCCACAGAGTCAAAGACTTTTTCAAATCACTGAACACAGCTGCCGCAGAAACACCAGCGTTAAGTTCACTGTTTAAAAATGGTCAGGATAACAAATTTCGAATCGAGTTGCTCACATCCCTTCATCAACTAGAAAAGAGGCGATGATCTTCAAACAGCTGAACAGATTTTCTTGAATAACTAGGAACACTCTCGATCAAGTAACCTTTTAAACAAAAAAACTCAATCCGTTTGGGAGCTACGATGCCACAGACAGACACACAGATGTGTTGAACTTATAACAACCCTCTCTCTGCGTCGGAGGTTGAAAATAATCATTATCATGATGCAATTCACATATTCAAACTAATAGATGATTTTGATTGATTTGAATTCTGAATCATGAGAATGGAATTCTCGAAAAAACTTTCCAGTACACAGATTATTGAAGTGCTTGAAGATACAACATATTGTATTCAACTATATCCAACTCAATTTTGAACATTGAAGTATTCTCGAATCAATTTTCATCAAATCCTCTCAAATATTTCTATGAACGAATGTAGACTAGGGTGTTGCCTGGCAACCAAAACAAATAACTCTATATTGAATTATGTGGTAGTTCATTTCTTCATGTGAAATCGCGTGGACATGAAGTTTGTTGTACGCCCGATCAGAATTACAAACTAATATCGATACAACTGCAAAAGGCTTTTAACGCTGGCAGACAATCTTTACATAGGGAGGTGGCGGTCTTTGATGATTTGCATTTATAATAGATACAAGCTTATGCGCACGGCCTTGCCGCATTATTTCCGAGAGGGGTTTTTACAAGCTTTTATATAACTTCAAATTTGTATTTATGTTTAGTTCAAATTTTGCAGGTGAATTTTGACCCATTTCTAGTTGTGAAA
Source organism: Gonioctena quinquepunctata (assembly GCA_018342105.1). Taxonomy (NCBI): domain Eukaryota; kingdom Metazoa; phylum Arthropoda; class Insecta; order Coleoptera; family Chrysomelidae; genus Gonioctena; species Gonioctena quinquepunctata. The sequence continues at coordinate 19,101 of JAFIRS010004896.1, forward strand.
ATTGGCAGGTGTTCATGATTCCGGTGACAATGCATTATGGAATTTTAGCTAAATAAAAAACAAAATGGCGGCTCCCATATTGAGGGACGAGTTCTGTGGTTATGGTTTGATCCTATTCAAAATTGGTCTGTGGGGATTCCGGGGGCTGAGATCACAAATTTTTTGTCAAAATTCATAAATTCGAGATGGTGGCTCCAATATGGCGACGGGTTTTGTGGTTTTAGTCCTATTACCATAAAAATTGGTATGTGGGGGTTTTTGGGGTCGTACATCATGATTCTCATGTGAATCCACGAATTCAAGATGGCATTGAGTTTTGTGATTATAGCCCGATTACATTCAAAATTAGTGTGTGGGGGTTTTTGGGTCGAACATCATGATGTTTTTGTCAAAATTCATGAATTTGAAATGGAGGCTCCAAGATGGCGATGTGTTTTGTTATTATGGCCTGATTCCATTCAAAATTGGTATGAGGGTTTTCTGGGGTCGTAGATTATGAAATTTCCACAGAATTCAATGAGATGACGGATTTCATGGATGACTAAAAAAATTTAACAAACAAAAAGTCAAGCTTTTATACAAATGCACTGAAGAAGAAAAAAATATTTCTTCAATTGTTGGACCTGTGAGTAGCAGATTCAAAAGCTTCCGCGAATATAAAATATGTTTTCTTGTGCGGCAAGATTTTGAATCAGCTACTCACAAAATAACCTCGGTCAAACAATAAAAGAAATAATTCTCCTTTTTATACTTAAGTCGCCCAAAAACAGTTTTTTGACATTATCCTATTTCCGACTTATTCAACGATCAAAACAGTTATGTAATAAATCAAATAACAGAAAATCTTTACAATTTATGTCCCAGTATTTTTTTTTGTAAGATGAATAGTTTCAGCGTACGAGTGCTGCAAACTAACACACATCTACACTGAATCATCAGTACGAGTTCCGCGGCCCTCGTAGCTAAAACTATCCATTTTCAAAAAAAAATGTAGATTTTTCTTCTAGTTTGATTCATTACATAACTATCATCATCGTGAAATGAGTTGGAAATGAGATGTTGTCAAAAACTGTTTTTGGGTGCCACATTTCCATATTTCCAAAAACACGAGGTGGCAGAGTAGAAATTCGGAAAGAGCACGTCGAAATCTATGAAGAATACTAATCTTGTTCAAAAGTCACGAGCAAGTGGACTAGTTGAACGCATTACTCAAGACTTTACAGTTTTAATAATTTCGGCGAAATTTTCGCCTTCTTCAGAGCTACAATAAAAGGTGTGTGTAAATATAAAATCCTAGAGTTACAGACATCTACAACATATACCTAAATAGATTATTGCAATTTTAAAAATAAAATTGTTACTGGATAAAATTGTGAAATTTGAAAAGTTTGCGAAATACTAGAGAGCCCAAAAAATATGTCAGAAGTGTCTCAAAAGTGACAATTTTTCTACTCACCCCAAGTGTAATTTGGATAATGATGTTGATTAAATTATCAGTATTAGATTTTTCACTCACGAGAGGTTTGTATTTTATCGAGTAAATTTGGGTTGTTTAAAGAGAAACTGTTGCCTAGCAATTAGACGAGAAAAACTGTCAACTTTTAAGGTTGACAGTTTTTCGAGTCAAATTGCTGAAGGAAACAGTTTAGAATTTGAACAACACAAATTTACCCGATATCAATATAAACATCGAGTGTAATTCGGCAGGACAATTTAATGAATAAAAAATTTGAAAACATATCAATGCAAACTTGATTTATTTTGGCAACCAACACCGCGAAAATTGATGAATGAATGAATAAGTGAAAAAACCACGCATTTGTCAACAGTAAAAACACAAGAGCTTTTTTTTTATTGTATAAATTTCTTTTTGTAGCGAGATAATTTGCCCAATCAGTAATTACACGCTTTATATTAGCTTCACTTGTATGTTTGTTTGTTTGTTTGTTTGTTAGTTTGTTTGTAACCGACTACTTTGGGCGAGATTTTGACCCACTTCCAGACGTCCGAATAATTTGAAATTTGGCGGGTGTACATAATTCCGGTGACAATGCATTAAGAAATTTTTGTGTGAAGAAAAAACAAATGGCGGCTCCAATATGGCGTACGAGTTTTGTGATTATGGTCCGATTCGCTTCAAAATTGGTATCCTAGGGTTTTTGTGGTCGGAAATTATGATTCTTTTGTCAAAATTGGAAAATTCAAGATGGCGGCTCCAAAATGGTGGACGAGTTTTGTGATTATGGTCTGATTCTATACAAAATTGGTATGTGGGGGTTTTTGGGGTCGAATATTATGATTCTTTTGTAAACATTGGAAAATTCAAGATGGCGGCTTCAAAATGGTGACCGAGTTTTGTGATTATGATTTGATTTCATTCAAAATTGGTAGGTGGAGGTTTTGGGGTCGAATATTATGATTCTTTTGTAAAAATTGGAGAATTCAAGATGGCGGTTAAACCGAGTTTTGTGATTATGGTCTGATTCTATTCAAAATTGGTATGTGGGGGTTTTTGGGGTCGAATATTATGATTCTCTTGTGAAAATTGGAAAATTCAAGATGGCGGCTTTAAAATGCGACCGAGTCTTGTGATTATGGTCTGATTCTATTCAAAATTGGTATGTAGGGGTTTTGGGGTCGAATATTGTGATTCTCTTGTGGAAATTGGAAAATTCAAGATGGCGGCTTTAAATGGCGGCCGAGTTTTGTGATTATGGTCTGATTCTATTAAAATTGGTAGGTGGTGGTTTTTGGGTCGAATATTATGATTCTTTGTAAAATTGGAAAATTCAAATGGCGGCCGAGTTTTGTGATATGGTCTGATTCTATTCAAATTGGTAGTGGTGGTTTTTTGGTCGAATATTATAATTTTTCTGTGAAAATTGAAAAATTCAAGATGGCGGCTTTAAAATGGCGGCCGAGTTTTGTGATTATGGTCTGATTTTATTAAAATTGTATGTGGGGTTTTTGGGTCGAATATCATGATTTTTTTGTGAAAATTGAGAAATTCAAGACGGCGGCCTTAAAATGGCGGCCGAGTTTTGTGATTATGGTCTGATTCTATTCAAAATTCGTATGTGTGGGTTTTTGGGGTCGAATATTATGATTATCTGATTTGATAAGATTATTCCGTTTTTTTATTTGCAAAAAAATAATAAAAATAATAGTTTAAAAAAACTAAAAAAACACGCTTTTATAAATAAACCACAGTAAAAAGTAGTAAATAAATAATAGTTCAAAAAAACTAAAAAACACGCTTTTATAGAAAACCAGACTAAAAAATAAAAAATAACAAAAAAATGTATTTCATTTTAAAAAAAGCGTGGGGTGCATGGTATCAATAATTATATAGCTTTTTTTTAAATAGAATATATTTTTTTCTTATTTTCTATTTTTTTGTCTGGTTTTCTATAAAAGCGTGTTTTTTTGTTTTTTTAAACTATTATTTATTTCACGAGAAAAACTGACATGACAAAATCGCGAGACCGAAGGTCGAGTGATTTTGTCAAATGTCAGTTTTTCGAGCAAAATTACTGATGGAAAAATTTTGAGTTAAAAAGAAATTTATCCTTGACAGAAAAGCTCGAGTGTTTTTTGGCAAGATAAATTAACGACCGAATATATGAATGAACAACAACAATAATTATCTTTATTGATACAATTAAATTATTTAAATAAACAGTTATTGAATACACAATTGTTATAAATTGTTTGGTTTGGTGTACCGATTTAAAAATTTTCTTCTCTGGTATTCACACATGTAGAATATTCATTTTGATTTTTCTCAGTCGAGGCTCGTAGGGAACTAATGTTCAGGATCAATTTGGAGGTAGGGTTTAATAGAAGATGATGATGATCTCGTTATCTTTATAAGTTGTTGGTCACTTACTCCTGCTTTGGCTAACTGGGAAACTGTACTTTTTTTTTCTTTCTGAAGGGGGAAACCGCTTGGCACCTGGGCCTCGTGTCTATCAGCTCAGGTAGTGTCTGGCGCAACTCCGACTAAAACCCCCCCTCGCCCTCCTTTGCTTGGGACCATCTTGTCGACATAGCGTCAAGCATAGGCGGCGTACCATGCAGCTGCTTCTTTCTCTATCTTCGCATGGGTTTTCCACGTCACGTCACGGACAGTACATAAATAAATAAAATACTACACTAAAATATCACAAACATAGGTATCACAGACTTGAATATCACAGTTCATCTCCATCATTTATTGGGAATCGGTCCTGCCTTTGCATAGCCCTCTCTTCCCTTTTTTTAGCCTCCATCACCTGTTTTGGAAAATTTTATTCCGCCTGCCATCTTCTTTCATCAGTGATCATGAGTCCGATCATATTCTCAGACATAATTGTTTCCCCCAACGCCATTTCCGCGTTGTGTCGCTCTCGTTCCCATCTCTCGCATCCAAATATTGTGTGATTTGGGTCATCCCATTCACCACAATACAAGCACCAATCGTCCGCGGCTTTTCCTATCTTATAGGTATATTTTCTGAAAGACCCATGCCCTCTTAGGACCTGGGTTACATGGGAAACTGTACTAGCACGGTTCGAATGATTGGTAATTTTATTATTCGTAATGTCGAGTCCAATTTCAGTTGCAGAATATTTGGTCCAAGTAGAAATCGTATTAATACCCAGTGGAACATTTTTGTACCAACTTTAGGATTTTTGTTTTTCCAAAAGGGATTTGGAGTTAAAAAAAATCGTTCAGATGATATGTTTTCATTTCTTTTTTGTTACAGTAATTTTAACAATGCAACGGGACAAATACCTTCATCCATTCCATTTTTTGTTATCCATTTGCTGTCTGCCAATTTTTTCGACCCACCCTGTGTCGTCTTTGAAAGTATTGTATTCAAATCTTCTTGTTGAAGTCCCATCTTGATTTTTTTCTTCTTTAGAATGGTAAATTTCACAGTTTGCAGCTTCTCTCCCTCTCCAAGCTAATTCATAGGAAGCTATATGAAAGAATCTTTTTTGTAATCCCTCTGGGTTGTCTATATTCCACAATTTTGCCATTTTTACTATATCTTTCTTGTTCAATGATACAGAACTTACTTTTCTTTTCTCTGGAATAACTTGTGATTATTTCCGTTTACTATTTCTTGCATCACGAGCTTCTTTAAAAGTTATGTCGGCAAAATGATCAAATTTAATGTTGTATTCAGTGAAATATTTTTCTTGAATCATCTTCGCAGTTGAATTCCGAATTGATTAACCTGCATATTCTTTATAATCTTCTCCATTCTTTTTTTTATATTATAGGCCCAATCCTTTAATATATCTGCTACTTTTTGTAACGGAGTTATTTTCGACAGTTCGTAATTTCGTACTTGACAAAACTCCATGAATTGTCTCCATATTGACGCTTTAGTATTTTTTGTGGATTGCGGGATTGCTTTTTCTATATTTTTTGTTATTTGTTGAGTCGAAACTTTCCCAAAACGACTCATGTTGTAATGTTTCAGTATCAATTATCAATAATACTTGAATAACTGACAGGGCAGACATTAAAGTGACGTAAGCATACTAGATGTAGACGCTTAAGAGAAACAGGCGTTTTTATCGGTGATAAAAAACGATGCACCTTTTTTATCGCTGTCAAAATGACAAAACAGTCATCTTTAAATGACACATTTTATATAGGAGTTAATTTATTGCTGTAAGAGTTGCAGCTAACTTTTGCCGCTGTCAAACTGACAATTGCACTGTGGCATATTTGTATTTTTATACATGAGTTGAATTGTCATTGAAAAAATCATAAAATTTGTCGAGAAGTGGTGAACAGATGGAATTTGTGTTTATAATTTTATTGGGGGTCATACCAAAACGAATGGTTTGTATCGAAAAAAAATGTGTTGTGTTTTTTCGGTGATTGAAGATCTTGTAGAGATTGAGTTCTTCTGCTTTTGTTCTACCTTAAGTTTTATGCGTGATCAAAATATTCCTATAAATGCTGTTCAAATTGTTTCGATCGTTCTTCAAGTTGACACTCTTCTCATCGCTTGCTATGTGGGCCATTTCAAGGAATAATATTTTACTGATGGAATTTTCTGTATCTAAAGTTTCGGTGGAATTGAAGTCAAATCGGTGGCCCACTTCAAAATTTTGGGATCTCGGTGCTGTTTTGTTATTTTTGTTTTTATTTTCAGGAGCACAATCATAATGATGGTGTTTTAATCTTCGTTTCAAGTACTGCTTAGTTTGTCCAATATACCCTGAATCACATTCCAGACATGGTTCCGATGAATAATATAACATTTCACCATCAATGTCCCATCTTTCAATTTTGAATATATAGAAATTCTTTGAGTCTTAGTATTGTATTTGTCAATTTTTGAATTGTCGACATTCAAATGTTTTCTCAGTCTCTCTGAAAGACCTATTATTTTGGGAATCTTGAAAAATTGGCAAGGAGTTGTATTGAGGGATGAGGTGTTGTGCGGTGTTATATTGTTGCCTGGAGGTTTCTGGCTCGAAATGCCCTTTATTAGGGTGATAGGATAACTATTCAATAATGAGGATTATTATCCCTTGATACAACTTTTTGGCAATTTTTCAAGATAACCAATATACCAGGTCTTTCATAAAGGCTGAGAAAACGTTTAAATACCAATAATTCAAAAAATGCCCAATTCAATACTAGGACTCAAAGGAATTCTATAAACTCAAAATTGAAAGATGAGACACCATTGATGGAAAAAATGTAATATTATTTATTGAATACCATGTCCAGAATGTGTTTCAGTATATATTGGACAAACTAAGCAGTACTTGAAACAAAGATTAAAACAGCATCATAATGATTGTGCTCCTAAAAGTAAAAATAAAAACAAAACAGCACAGAGTTCCCATCATTTTAAAGTAGGCCACCGATTTGACTTCAATTCCACCTAAATTTTAGATACAGAAAATTCTCTCAGTGAAATATTATTCCTCGAAATGGCCCACATAGCAAGCAATGAGACTACCGCCAACTCGAAGACTGATTGTAACAATTCAAAGATCATTTATATGAAAATTTTGATTGCGCATAAAACCAACTTCAGGTAGAACAAAACTCATCCTTATCAGTCGAAAAAAATTAAAAAAGCAACAAAACTCAAGATCTCCAATCATCGAAAAACCACAACATGAATTCATTCGATACAAACCATTCGTTTGGGTATGACCTCCAATAAAATTATAATCACAAATTCCATCCGTACTCCTCTTCTCGACGAATCTTATGATTTTTTCAATGAAAAATCTAATTCTGATAATTTAATTAACATCATTATTCAAATTACACTTGAGTAGAAAAATTGTCACTTTTGAAATACTTCTGACATATGTTTTGGGCTCTCTAGTATTTCACAAACTTCTTGAATTTCACAAATTTATACAGTAACAATTTTATTCATACAATTTTGATAATCCATCCATGTTTATGTTGTAGATGTCTGTAACTCTAGGATTTTATATTTACACACACACCTTTTAATGTAACCCTGAAGGAGGCGAAAAATTCGCCGAAACGTAGGCATTAAAACTGTGAAGTCTTGAGTAATGCGTTTCACTAGCCCACTTGCTCGTGACTTTTGAATGAGGAAAATATCACCTTTGGACGTGAAAACGGAATACAAAAATACTAATTTTCAAAACTCCCGGAAAACTTCCCAGGTGAAACTACCAAATGACTTGGAAATTAGTGCATTCGTATGAAATCTTGTCTTATTTTTTTTTCTATCATTTTTATTATACGGTTCTTTGATACAATGTGAGAAATGTACGAAATGAATACGAGGCCACGCTAACATTTCTCATTCCTTAACAAAAAATAATCCATATTAGTGCAGATGGAATTAAAATAAAAAAAATTTGTTATTCCTATACTTAGCTGATTCCAGGTGATGAATCGGTGGAAAGCGCCAATATTATGACTTTAATTCATGCCTTCGACCTATTTGGCAAAATGTCTCGATGTCCCAAGTATAGACTTCCAAATCACCTTTTTTTCTTCAATACTGGTGGATCTGACGAAAATGACTTAGAATTCACCTTCGCTAAAATTCAGCGCTCAAGATCAAAATAACGTATTTTTGGTCATGATGCTGTATACTGAATATTCACCCAACTTTCTTCAGTCTAAAATTCAAACTATGGAAGGAAACAGAATACTACAATGTGAACATAATAAACAGTATTGAATAAATAAATTATCCAAATTCACTCTTGCCTCCTTCTCTTAGCAAACGTGCAACAAAGGGATGTTGAGGAGGACTGCCATTGCTGCTGTCGGGGTGGTGGACATTGACGCTGTTATGATCAGGCACAGTTGCCTCCGGAGTTTATTGATATCTTCCCGCGCACTCTTCTGTACTCCTTCACTCCACCAGACGACCGCTCCATAGGTGACCATAAGTCTTATCATTATGAGATTGAGTCAGTACAGTTGTTATTTAGATTGCATTCCTCATGTTTTCAAGCAAATTCTTGATTAGGTTTGCCTTGCTCTGTTGTATATTTCCTCTGGATGAGCATACCACGTGGGTTTCTTATCTAGAATTACCCCTATTCATTTGGCTTTTGCCTTCAATGGAATTGAAAAGAGAACCAGCTCTCCTGATGATTTTTCCTCCTTTTCCACATCATAGTGATAGTCCTGAAAGTATATTTGATATCACCTCTCCAAACTTTCTTTTGACTATTATAACTATATCGTCAGCGTAGGCTTGAACCTCGATTCCCTCCGCCATAGTGGAGGGGTTGGGACTTTCCTATGAAGAGCCTCTCGCCATCCTGGCTACGACTCCCCTATGGTGAAGAAAGCTCGAGATTATCCTGTATCTCAACATATTTTTGGAAATTGGGGAGGTTTTCATTGTTCCCGACTTCACGCAACTACACAACTCTTATGAACGTCCACCTTGAGGGTAGATTCCTCCATGCAGTCTGGCTCTGAGAAGTTCAGAAAGTATGAGCGTTAGTATTTCGGCTCCATACTGTAGTATCGCAGGAAAGACTCAATCCTCTCCTGGTGTCTTGCGCTCGAATTAGTTGATGACTTACTCTACCGCTATTGGTTTGACGGTTTCGTTGGCTTCCTTTCCAATCTTCTTCGCCAGGTCATCTTGCTCGTCCTGGCTGAAGTGAAATTGGCTGGTTTCTATCAAGAACCAAGGCGTCTAGGAAATGGTTTTGTACTCGTAGCTCTGAGGTCTCCCTTCGAAACTCCGTCACTGTTCTGTCAGATCCGTTCTTGTTCCGGATCTCTTGTGAAGATTCCTATACTTGCGGGTATGTGGGATAAACTTCAGCAGAATTTTATACAGGATTTCCTCCTGGCCTCCCTTATCACTTTGTTGTATCATATAGGGGTGAAGCGGCATTTTTCTATTGCTATTTGAAGAACTTGAATATTAACAAGAATATATAATCAAGATGATTTATCCAGAAGTCCCCACTCACCCTAGTGATAGCTCGTTTGGAAAATCGGATTTGGTTGACATAAGATGACTTTTTGAATAATTTGAAAATAATGGAAACGGTGTATCGAAAAAGAAGTCTAAAGTCGCTGTGAAAATTGAATCAGCAGAATGCGTCGTACCTGGATCATCTACTGAACAATATTGTAACAAAACGCATAGTATCAATTTTGAACGTGAATATTTATTTTTGTGAAACTTCGACGAAATTCACACTTCACTCAGGTAGATTTCAATAGAAGTACTACCTATTGGTCCCGCCATCACGACAAGACTTTCAATATATATTCACCTGTTGCGTGTAGAGCCGAAAGATGTCGTGGTTGTATGCGTTGTTTGCCAGATCGCCACCGGTGTTGCTCAAATGTGCACGATGGAACATCGACGCTTCCGGCAGAGCGTTCACCCAGAAATACCCATGGCGATCTGGCAACGCGCGTCCAACCTCGACCTCTTCCGGTCATACAAAGCAGAACACCAAAGAAGGAGACCGATCGTGACGATCGTGCGCAATCGACCAACCACCATCACAAATTGGGGAGCACAACACGAAAACATCAGTCGAGTTCGAAACAGTCGAATGAATTAGACATCACCTGAAGATGGCAAATGTGAATTTGTATAAACGTCGTGAATTCGGACCAAGAACACAGAACACGGAAAGAAACCCGAGAAACTATCTCAACATATATATATATATATATATATATATATATATTGTTATAATAATGAGGATTTGTATTATGTTGTATTATGTAGAATTATTATTATATTTTTTTATGTGCTGACATTCTTACCCTTTTCAACATACCTTTCTTCCCCAGCTCAGTCGGAGCAGATCGTCAAAAAATCTCAGGAGGATTGCTGTTGCGCCATCTAGTTGTTTCGTTCGAAGTCAATTCACTGTTTCATAGAAATATAGCTTGTAATGTGATCAAATGGTAAATCACGAGTCCAGAAAATAGTTTAATGATTGTTTTGTTTTTCATTTGAATAAATTTTCAAATATTTCAAATACCTATTCCTGCGATATCTACCTTATGAATAATATAATTTAAACAATCAAAATTCAAAACATCAAATACTTGCTCATGCACAATCGGCGAATATTGTAAGTGAATATTTAGAGGTTATATTTATACTATGATCATGAGTACGGAAGAAAGTTCACCATTATGAATCGGTGTTATTGAAAAGAACCATAAAAAGTGTATAGTGCGGAACGTATCAATGTGTTCAGTTTCTGCTGATGAAATACCTTTTGCAAATTCAGTTCGTGCACCACGAAAATCCTGGAGTAGGTATTTAATGGCTACTGGGAGTGAAGTAAGCTGATGTTGGTCCCCTTATTGCTGGTTATGTCATGTATTGGAAATCTGATTTGGATTGGAAGTGAGTGGCTCTTTGGTCGTATATTTGCCAGGCAGTTCCTTGATTTGGATTTGAAGTTGGAATTGGTGTTACATTTCGATGATGAAAAATTTCTGTTACCGCTTCTTTCCAAAGTTATTTTTCGACTCTTTCATTTTTTTCCTCCCCAGGCAACCATCACTTTTGTTTTCCCGATCTGAATTTCAATTTTAGCACACTTTCTTGGAAAACATTTTCTAATTCTAAAATATGATACCATTTTATTTACAATTTCTATGTTTATACCTAACATCATTTATACAGAACTATTCAAAATTCATATTTACCTATTTTCTGTTCTCAAATCTGTTATTTTAATTATTTCCAATAGAAAATAGTTTGACATGTCCCTGTCATGTTCCTCGTGACTCAAGATAAGCATAAAGGATGTTCTTGCTTGTAGATTATTTTTGTCTACTTGAATTCTAAAGTTTTATTTGTGGATTTTGATTTTCATACTTTTATAGGTTGTGCAAATTGGATGAATTGTTGACTGTAACATGGCCAAAGATTTCAGAAATGCAAAGTTCACAGAAAAATTGTAAAAACAATCATAGCAGGTAATATATAAATATCATTGTATCAAATTTTTATTCTTTTTATATTCAACATATACTTCATATCATAACAATTTTTATATATATATATATATATATATATATATATATATATATATTTATATATGGGATATGAGTAACGGAATTTGATAGTACAGTGGAGGCCACATTTTTCAACCAAATGGAACAAAATTGGACAGAAATGTCAGCAAACTATTGGTTTACACACCAATCAAAAAATCAAAAATCACTGTAAATTCATGGGAATTGATTATTTCTGTTCACCCTGTATGCTCCTTCCATTTGGAGTTCATTCACATACTATTTGAGTTTCCCTTCCGTCGTCAAACAGAACATCATTGTATTTTGACATTTCTGGATTTCAAAGTTAAATATTAGTCATTATTAGGATTGAAACCTAAGTAAGCACTGTCTATGTCTTTGTGCTGGTTATACTTTTTTTCATCTGAGTCAGATTACATGAAAATATTAGGGAGAAACATATAATTTCTGGTTTTTCAATTGAGCCAGATTAAACAAAAATATTAAACGAGTTCAGAGAAATTTGAAATATCCTTCAATTTTTTATTGTGGAGTTTCAGGTTTATATTGAAATACAAATGCTGTTTGTGTTTTCCAGTAACTAAATGTCCTATTTTTGACACATAATTCATAACCTTGATTGACTTTTTCAGAATTAGTAATTCAATTCTGATATCTGCCTTCTCGACTGGCGGCGCCATTGGGATTTTCATTTGGTTCAAGCGGCCCCAAAAAGGGATTTAATCTCCTAGATGTTATCTCTTCGGAGGAACGACTACCATTATGATTTGAATGGGCTATTTACGAGCATATTTCCGGTCATAAGGTATCGTTTCATAGTACAGTTGAAAAAAAGTAAAAATAATGCACACACGTTATTCAAGCTCACTGGTAGAAATGGGAGGAGAAATTAATTTATCGTCAGGAAATGCCATTTTATATATGCACATGATGTGTTACAAAATATTTTCCTGAGAGAAAGTAATGTTATGTGATGAGTAGGTAACATAAAATATTGTTACCAATAAATTATTAGATAGTCAAGGAGAAACTTCTTTCCACACAAAGTGTTGTTTGGGACTCTCAAAAAACCCAACGGCAATCACATCAACACTGGGAAGAAAACAATAGAACTCTTGCTCCATACACACTTCACAGGATCCACTGTCACCACAAACCAAAACCCCATATATGAAATCCCTGCAAACCTTCATTTGAGGGGCAAAAAGGGCAGACCAGGCAAAGGCATACTGACCAATAAGCCTATCGTCATTTCTTCTGAACTGATAGATAGAGACATAAGGGAAACCGCTCTTGTGAACGGCCTTTACATCAAAACCAACATGCCTATCTAATAGAGAAGTCATGCGAAACAGCACATCATCAGCTTGTTTCAAGGCTTGAAGAGTCTCTAGCAAACAAAGAAATTGCACTATGCACTTTCCTAGACATCGAAGGAGCCTTCGACAACACCTCCATTGAAAGTATGGTATCGGCGGCCACTCGAAGAGGCATTGACGAAACCATCTGCAGGTGGATACACTCAATGCTTCACAATAGACTGGTCCAAGCCAACATGTTCGAGGAAACAGAGCAGGTTGAAATTTCCAGAGGTACCCCACAGGGGGGCATACTCTCCCCCCTTCTGTGGGACATAGTTGTAGATGAACTGCCAATTTCTCTGAATAACCAAGGGTATTACTCTCAAGGGTATGCAGATGACTTAGTCATCCTCATCAAAGAAGAGAATACTCGAACAACCTCAGAGCTAATGCAAAATGCACTGAGGACAGTAGAGGAATGGTGTAACAGTGAGAGCCTAAGGGCAAATCCGAACAAAACAACACTGATCCCCTTCACCCGGAGAAGAAACATGGGAGATCTCATACCTCCCAGACTATTTGGTGAAACATTACGAGTAGTAGAGCAGGTGGAATATCTAGGGCTGCTTATCGACAAGAAACTAACCTGGAACCCGCATCTTCAACATGTAACCAATAAAAGCAAGATAACTTTTATAATGTGCAGGAGAGCTTTTGGAAAACCTGGAGGCTCAAACCGAAAGTCATGCACTGGCTTCACACAGCGGTAATAAGAACAAGAGTAAATTATGGCTCACTCTAAAAGTGGCAAAGAAAAAAATCAAAGACAGGCAAAAAACAACCTTGGGAAAATCCAGAGGCTTGCCTGTCTCTGTATCACGGGTGCAATGAATAGCACTCCAACAGCTGCAATGGAAATCATCCTAACTCTCGAACCCCTCGACTTACATGTCATTGGAGAGGCGAGGATGAGTGCATACAGACTGATACAAACAAAAAAACTGGAGAATCCGAACAACTGGACATACCAGAATCACTCATGTAATCAATATCGGAGAACTCGAAATGATTTCAGACTACATGCAACCCCCATACTCATTCGCGAAACCATTCGAAACACGAATTGACGGATCTGGATGGGCCCCGAGTATAGAATCACAATAAACTGCGGACATTGTCTGGTATACAAACGGTTCAAAGACAGTTGAAGGAACGGGTGCAGGCCAAGAAGGGACTACATAATACCACTTGGCAAATGCTCCACGATATTCCAACCTAAAACACATGCCATTATGGTATGCATTCAGAAGAATCTAGAATGTGGTTATAGGAAAAAAACACATCAACATTCTATCTGACAGTCAGAGTGCTATAAAAGCACCCAATTCTATACAGATAAAGTCTAAACTGGTCTGGGACTGCCTCCAGAACCTCATCGAGCTGGCAAAACACAACAAGGTTACCTTGATGTGGGTGCCAGGTCATAGAGGCATTGGAGGCAACGTTAAAGCGGACCAGCTAGCTGGACAAGCATCTGAAACGCTATTCACAGGGCCAGAACCTGTGCATGGGATTAGCAAAAACCGATGCAGGACCCTGATCGACGAGTGGATAAAAAGAAGAACCGACAATATTGGGATCGAACTGTCGGGCAAATACACAGCAAAGTCATGGGAGGGCACCCAAACCGGACTCGACAGAACGAAGGCACGTATAATAGTAGGTCAATTGACTGGACACTGCGGCCTAAGAAAACACCTTACCACCATGGGATTATGACTTTCATTCATGCCTTCGACCTATTTGGCAAAATTTCTCGATGTCCCAATTATAGACTTCCAAATCCCTTTTCTCTTCAATACTGGTGGATCTGACGAGAATGACTTAAAATTCAGCGCTCAAGATCAAAATAACGTATTTTTGGTCATGATGCTGTATACTGAATATTCACACAACTTTCTTCAGTCCAAAATTCAAACTAAGGAAGAGAACAGAATACTACAATATGAAAATAATAAGAGGTATTGACTGAATAAATTACCAAATTCACTTTGCTCCTTTAAGCAAGCGTGCAACGGAGGGATGTTGGGATTGAACTGTCGGGCAAATACACAGCAAAGTCATGGAAGAGCACCCAAACCGGACTCGACAGAACGAAGGCACGTATAATAGTAGGTCAATTGACTGGACACTGCGGCCTAAGAAAACACCTTACCACCATGGGAGTACCCAGGAAAACCGTGGAGTGTAGGCTATGTGATGAAGAGGAGGAAACAGCCTCTCATATTATTTTCGACTGTGACGCCCTGAGTAGAAGGCGACACAGAACCTTTGGAGAGATCAGTCCGGAAACAGGCATGAATCCGAAGAACCTCATCAACAGGCTACTAAACCTAATCGAAGGCACAGACCTGTTTGAATGAGGAACCACTGACGACAGAGTGACACAATAGACCACAGCTGGTCGCAGTGTCAAGGGAAGCTAAGAACCAACCCTGTCTCTGGCTCGTCAGCTTTCAATCAACCAACCAACCAACCAAGTGTTTTTCCATCTCTCTGTCTCTAAGTATTAAAATATTGTATTTTTCCACAAATGAGAGAGGCTAGGAGAAATATTGTCAAAATTATATCGTAGAGAGTACCACAATGACCGAGCTAATGTTGACATCCCTGGAAATGAACTGATCAGTTTCGTATTCAGAAAAGCGACTGATGTTTTCACATATGTTTGCAAGATGTTAGACAAGACATTAAGGAAATTCATGGACTGACCGGTGGGAATTAGTCCCATTCGAAACCCCAAGGCATTCGTCCTTAGTTGGTCATGCCAATTTGAGTTTCAATTTATTCAAATTTCTCATCATTCCATCAGATAATAGTACAGTTCGGGAATACGTTCAATTCCCATTTCAATTCAAAAACCGAAAGTTGAATTATGGATATCCTTTCTTTCTGGATTTTTATTAGTTATGTTAGGAAGAAAGATTTATTGGAATCGTAACAGGGTCGATTTTAGGGGGTTGTGGGTAATAGGAGGAATACGGGTTCTATGGATATTCGATTCATTCACAGCACCAAAAATCCAGAGATCAACTGAAAAAATATTCCCATTTTCAGAAACTGCATTTTTTACATCAGGTATATGTAACATAATTCACTTTCAAATACCATTCACGTAACACCAGGCAAATATTACAATTATTGAACGGCAGTAATAAATTAACTTTCAACCAGAGGGCTCTCAGTTCGTCGGATCTTTCGTTTGTGAACACGGCAACAATATCAAAAAAACTTCCTTAGCAAAAAGCGGCCACCGTCGTGCCAACATTCAACGAAATATATTGCTCTGAACGATAAGCCTGCGTCATCTGCCGGGCGACAGTTCCTAACCAGCAATCGTTCCGGAAGCACAGTTAATGGTGAGGTTTATCTAGATTTTTTTATGAACTTTTTACAGCCTACAATAAAAATACTCTTTCCTGATGGTTATTATCCTAATGCAATAGATAGATTGATTTGGTACCAACAAGACGGAGCTCCACCGCATTACAAACGTATTGTTTTTCCCAATAGGTGGATTGGAAGACGTGGAACGATTAAATGGCCTCCCAGATCCCACGATTTGACTCCTCTCGATTACTTCTCATGGGTTTATTCAAAATCGGAAGTATATTCCAATAGACCAGACTATTTTGCAGATTTAAAAGTTAGGATAACGGAAGAAATTAACAAAAGAACCCTTGAGGTCCTACAGAATGTTGTACGAGAATTCCAAGATCGGTTTGCTTATTGTCAAGAAGTGAATGGTGGTCATTTTGAACATTTAATTCTATTGTATGATGAATTGAAAAATACTTCCTAGACATTATGTTACATTATTTCCTTCATTCTACGTAGAGTATAAAAAATTAAAATTTTCGAAATGAATTTTATCAGTTATGATTTCATCAAATTTGAAAAACTTAATATTGCTGAACAGAAAATGAAAATCCCTTTCGAACAAAGTTCCACATGATTCCCCTTCTCATTTAAAAATTTTGATGTGTGCTCATAATTTTCATTGTCATACTGTGAATTATCAAATTGACAATAGAAATCGACCTATTTCAGGTTTTTTTCATAACAAATACCTAATATCGCTAAAAATTTATTAATTCCATACCTATGGACCGCACTGTATGTTACAGTTTTCAATGTGATATTTGTGCATGTCAGTGACCAATGCATGTGGATTCGGTACATATTTCCATATGTATTATTTCCATTCCAGCAAAACTAAATTATCATAATAATATTTCACGCATTTTTCATGTGTCCATGTCAATTTTACTAACCCAACATTTTTGTCTTTGCGATAGCGTTTTCAAGTTAATATTAAAATCTGGAGGAAAAGATATATTTAATGAACTTTTTGCCATGAGATCTGTATACTCTGAGATTTAATTTACATTTATAAAAGTAGAATGAAGTGGAAACTCCCAAAGAACGCCGGATTAATTAATTTTTAATTCATATAAAGTCTCACGGATTTTTGCAAATGAAGGCATCTGCTAGCTGGAATACTTTCAGACGTCTTGCCAGATGGAATATTTCTGCAGGCCTGTTGGTCTTGAACTTGCTTGATTTTCATATCCTATGTATTTTCATCGTGACATATATAGGACGTTCCAACAAAAACTTGACCTCCCTGTGAGCCAGAAAAAGACGTGTGATCCTAAATTCCAAAGAACACGTCAATTTGTGTTTCTAAGGGGTCCAATTTTGATATGAAATTCATACCTGAAACTCCACCCCCTTGCGGTCAGCAGATTTCCCCCATGTATTTTTGAATGTTGGGGGAATCGAGTGTCAGATCATTTGGTAGGTCCTCAGCCCCTCTATTACCTCTGCGATTTTTTTTGAAATTGGTTCATTCGTTATCGAGAAATTCGATGTTGAACGTTTTATTCAAAAAAAAACGGAAAATCCGCTGTCGTTTCTTTTATTGAGGAAATCAACAACAAACAATATCAATGGGAACACAATTACCGGATTAATTGCTTAAAATGACCTCCACCTAGTTCCATACAATAATACAGTCGACTTTCGAAACCTTTCCATACATTATTCAAGATGTCCGAGGTCAGCAATCGCCATTCCCGAACAATTCTCTGACGCAGCTTTTCTATATTTGTAGGCTCAGTAGCATAAACTTTCGACTTCAGTTGTCCCCACAGAAAGGAATCCAATGGTGTCAGATCAGGTGATGTAGCTAGTCACTACACTGGACCCCTTCTGCCGATTCAACGCATTGGGAAACGTTCTTACAAAAACTGTCTCACACGAACATCGGAATGTGGGGTGCACCATTCTGCTGGAATATTATTTCTTTTTTTAATGAATTGTTATAATTTTCTAAAATTTATCTAATCACGTTGTGGTCTGGATGACTTGTGTTCTTGAAGCAGCTTTAGCACATTCATTATTTCGATAATAGGTTGCAACAATCTCTATTCTTTCTTCAGTAGAGAAAAACATGTTGGAACACGGTGAACAAAGGTGACGAATCGACAGTGGCCAACTATCTACGTCTTGTTCTGCGATAAGTAGCTCCAACAATAACTACCATTGCAGGAAAAACTAACAGTGTCGTCGTGTCGTCCATTTCGAAACGTTTACAGGGCGGCCACTCATTAAGTGATTTCGAAGACTGTCTCAGTTCTTCCACGTTCCAAAAAAATTCCTTATTTCCCGATTTTCCCAGTTTACATGTTTTTGTGTACGTTCAGCAAATCTAGACGAGCTGCGACAGAGACGTTTTCGGGAATGCCGATTGACCCGTGAATAATGTAAGGAAAGGTTGCGAAAGTCGACTGTATTATTGTATGAAACTTGGTGGAGGTCATTTTGGGCAATTCATTTGTGAATTGTGTTTCCATTGATATTGTTTGTTCATTCACTCAATAAAAGAAACGACAGCAAATTTTCAGTTATTAATTAAATAAAACGTTCAACATCGAATTCCACGATAACGAATAAACCAATTTTGAAAAAAATACAGATGATATAGAGGTGCTAGATACCTTCCAAATGATGTATCATTCGCCATGCCATCGAAAAAAATATGGGGGATAGCTGCTGACCGCAAGGGGGTGAAGTCTCGGGTACGAATTCCATATCAAAATTGGACCCCCAAGAAACACAAATTGACAGGTTCTTTGAAATTTTTGATCACACGTCCGTATTCAACGAGGAACGCCCTGTATTCAATAAATTTCCACCGATTTTGCCAACAATGTAAATATTTCATCCGGGAGAATACGAAAATCAATGGAATGCAATGAAATATATTCCGATTAACATGCATTGAATGAATGGAAAATTGGGCATCAGAATCAGGTTATCTTGACGATGGAAGATAGTGACTAAAGTTTATCTTTCAGTCGCAGATGATTCCACATCTGATTTTATGAACATCCTGTACATATTTGCAACACTCTTTATTTTCAAACCCCAAATTTTATATATCTGATTCAAATTTAAGAAGGTGAAATCACTTTACCGATAGGCTGCTCAGGTTGATACGGTTAGGCCGTGAGTAAGGTTCAATTAATGACTTTTCCTTGTTGGTCAAATTGGGCCACTAAAAAACTTAAACATCAATTAACTTGACTAGTTCAAGAATTGGGCGCCAGGCTTGCTAAAGACAAAAGCCAAAGATAAACAAAAATTTACTAGATAAATGTCACCTAGCTTGTATGGGAAGGCAAATAAATATGCAAGAAATCAACTTAACAAATTTATTCCGGACAATTAGAAAAATGACTGGTTATTATAAAAAACCATAACAAGTGAGTGGAATTTAAAAAAAAACTAACAAGATTACTTGAGGAGTATAAAAAATTCAATGAAAAAATAAAAAATTACATGAGTATTAAATTTTTTTGACTCCTATCAAATTTGAACATTTACAAATGTCAAGATTCCTCTAGATGTTGGTGATACAGTATAAACCTGCGGAAGGATTCAATGGATGGAGATGAAGAAGGCTGGTTTATACGTAGCTGGTCTCAGCGGTACGACAAAGAAACTGATCTCAGCGGTACGATGACGAATCTGGTCGTGGGTGGTTATATATTGATTTTTAGACCTCCTCGTTAGCGTGAATTGGTTTGCTCTTCACGGGCCAGGCTGAATTTGATGTCATGTATGACCTCCTAGGGTACCAGTCCTTCTGTCTCAGTAGGTGGCTTCACTCCGTGGTATATATCATGCGGAGAAGATGATAGGAATCAAAATTTGTACGGAAAGGGGAGAACGAAGGATATTCTTTGAACCTCAAGTTTTTATGATTCAAATTTTAATCTAGAGTCAATAGATAGACACAAATGATAGCATACAAAAAAAATATGCCTCAGTTCATATATAAGACTGGAAGATAACAGTGAAAGAAAAAAATTAAGTAGCAATAAAATATGCTATTCTGGTTTTAAATTTCCAAGTTAATTTTAATCATTTAAAAAAATGAACAATGAGCAAAATTCAAAACAGAACTAAACAAACCTCACCCAAAACGTTTTTTAAAAATTCAGTTAAATTTTGGAATGAAGTAAGATTTGCTAAGGTGATTATATGTACCAGAAGGGTCAAAAAAATTCAATGAGTAAATGTATTCAAGAGGAAAAATAAAAATTTCCTTGAGACTTTACCAGGAACAAATTAAATGAAAAATTTCAAAGCATAATACTCTGAAGTTGCCAGAGAAAAAATATAGTATTTTAAAGCAAAATACTCAAATGTTGCCAGAGAAAAAATATAGTATTTTGAAGCAAAATTCTCTAAAGATTGCCAGAGAAAAAATATTTTCGAGGTTGCCAGAGAAAAAATATAGTATTTTAAAGCAAGTACCAGGAAAATAAAGCGTTAGGAACCAAAATAATAATCAGGCCCTAAAGCAAAAATATACCATTCAGTTTAGATGAGAAGAGATCGACTACACGTCTTTCAGTGGCACAACTCTCTTACATAGAGATAAAGTTGAGTAATTCTTTTTATTGAAGAATTTTCAGAGATAAACCGAAGAGGGAGACCGCACGTCTTTCAGTGGGCACAACTCTCTTGGATGAAGATAATTTCGAAATAGGGCGGCAATTCCCTTTTCGAATAGATAAGCCAGGTAATTCTCAAAAAATTGAATGAATCTCCCTGCTCTTGGCGACAAGGTAGTAACTGAAATGAATTGATTCTACAACGATCAAAAATCAAATAACCCTTACTGTGAATTGAATGATGTAAATCGATAAGAGGAACTTATTGAAGGTGAATCAAATTTTATGCTTGAGGAATATATTAAATCGAGTGTTCTGAGACAAGTTAAGCAGAGGAACAATCCTCTCCAGAAGCAATTCTTTCCCAAGAGAAAACCAAAATAATCTCATAAACGTATAGTTGTGAAATTAAATAAAAAATTGCTTACCAGAGAGCTGTCCAACAAGGTACTGCAGAACTGTCCCAGAATAGTCGAATACAATCTTTGCAATCGGAATCCTTGAAATAATCCCCTGGTAGTGTGAGGTGAGTAAGCGCTAGTCCACTCGAAATTACCAATTATCTGGTACCTAAAAATGGAAAAAGCGTAGAACTGATTTCCAAAAAAAAATTAGTCCCCAATCGTCTGAACGGATACTACGTCAACCACATAGACATGTGCCGTAAAATATTTGCCAAAATGGCCGAAATATTTTTTCTTTACAATCCAAACTACAAAGCAACCTTGATAGGAATTTAGCCAAAAGGAGTATTATATACGATATGTTGGATATAAAATAGTATGAAAAAATGTAATCGTAAATTTACTGATAATTCCAAAGATGACGAACATCTGACAGTATAGAATTTATACTTGACCTTCAAAAATTACCTTGCAGTTACCATCCAAGAATTCGAATATTACAAGCATATAAAAGCGGAAAATAATGTTGATCAACTACAACATTAATTGCAAGATAAAGGAAATAATTATACTCCACCAAATTCAACAATGATAGCCATCCAATTCAAAAATCGTAACCAACCAGGATCAATTCATTCAGCACACCTGCCTTTGTCGAGGTTCAATCGAAGAAAGAGGACGATCATCCTTTCGGTTCGAGCAAATCACCAATTTCACCTGTTTTTTCACAAACTAACCTCGGTTTTTCCTCTATTTAAAAACACTTTTGGAAAAAACACATGCTCAATTTTAAAACAACTCGATCAACTTGACATTAATATGACGGTCGATAATAAAGTGCGCATTTTCGCAGTTCACGATCTGAACATTGACTACCGACCCGTACCACCGTAAAGATAACCAAAAAAATTATTAGAAATTGATTATGACAGGTTTGAATGTCAGAAAACACTAATTCCAAAGTGTCTCTCCAAAAGAAATTATTCTAACTTTTTCCATCTTTGCAAAGTGAGATTGCCTCTTGAAAATGTGTTTCCCATTTCACCCGGTCTTCCTGATGATCGTGGAAGCGTGAAATTGATTTTGGTCGACAAAAAATGTATTGAAGACCTAGTGAATGTGATGTCTTTTTTGCGTCAATATTACGAATGATTTCTGGTGAGTACTCTCTTTTGGGAAACATTCTTCTTTGCCTCATTCATCTTCATGAGTTGTTAATTAAGACTGGAATAGAAAATCGAATAACTATCTGATTGAAAATGCAAATTTTCAATTTTAGATTTTTTCTTTTGAGTTATGGTCTTTTCAGAATATCTATCAGATGTAGTTCAATGTCCAGCGTAGCTTTAGCCGGGAAAGTAGTTGTTTTCTGTTAGACATTCACAAAAAATAACTTCATTTTTATCGTGGATTGTTCAATTCACAGAAACATCTTTTTATCAATATCCAATTGAGAATGTTTCCCTTTTCAACGGGGCGATATTATTAGTATAATGGCCCATTGCCACTGTGAGAAATCCATTAGTTTCAGGAAGACACTCGTGAGATGACTGCGGACAACGACTGGAGTATTGTCACTTACCAGTCTCAAACTGTATGTGCTATTTCATGTTAATAATATTCCGTACAGTTCTAGTTATTCTCAATACTCATCGTGAAGAGGCAACACTGACAGTTCGAATGTTGGCTCAGAATGCCTGTGGGGTCTCATACCCAAGAAGCATTTTCAGTGGACGGAACGGTAGCGGCCACGGTTCTATCACGCGGCGGCTACCAAAATGGGGAACACTTTTTGCAGCTACGTTTCCATCTACGTTTCCATCTACGTTTCCGGATCTCAGATAGCCATATTCCAACCACGTTGAAGTCACCTTGCAAACACGTGGATATGTAGTGACCGACACTGGACAAGTTAAACAACTGACTGCGCTTGTGTAATTGATATGTAGCTCGACCTCTATGCTGCAACTCATTTTTATAATAATGTTCCTCATTCTTCCATTTTGCCTGATTCATTCTTAACACTCGATCGACTATAAGTATAAGAATGTACAGGGTCGCTGATTTGTATGGAAACGGTCGATCACCTCCTGAAGTGAGATAGCTAGCGGAAAATGTTAGGATACAAAAGTTTTAGGGTTTCTCAAAATCTATTAGTCAGTCAAAAAGTCATGACGGAACAAAGTTGCTTCAATAGAACATCCTGTATATCATTTCATATTTCAATTCTTCTCGAAATTCTTGATAGAATTGATATAGCACATCATATCCAATATTCAACTGTTTTCGAGATATCGAATTTTGAAAATAACTTTTTACTACTCTAAAATTCATTAAAGAAGAAGTCCGAAATGATGGATATTTATTGTGAAAATTACACAAGGTTTCACATTTTAATTATTATTTTTTTTAGAGAAAATAAAAAAGCATAATTGTTCAGGGTTGATAAAAATGCATGAAACGAAATGAATTTTTCAATGGATGTCCTGGATATTCAAAATTGTATGAAAACAATAGTTATGCCAGAAAAAAAAAGTGAGAAAACAAGTTCCAATAAACAACAAATATTTTCTTCAGAATTCTATTTAATAAGGTGCTCGAAGTGTTTACCATTCACCTCCTGACAGTAATGAATTCGCTGAAAAAAGAATTGTAGTGAATCTAAAATCATGTTGCGAGAAATAGAGGAAATCTGATACTTTTCCTTTCTTGCAACTCCCAGATATTTTGCAGCCTATTTTTGTGGACAACATTTTTTATATAACCCTACAGAAAAAAGTCAAGTCGAGTCATATCGGGAGACCTAGCTAGCCATTCAATTGCCCCAATCCATTTATCAGAAAAAGTTTTATCTAGATATGCCCGTACCACCCTCCAAAATGTGGTGGAGCCCCATCTCGTTGAAACCATATTTGTTCTGTCGGCAAATTGGGATTGTTATTGTTCAGGAATAATCGTCCGAACTCTGGAACAATATGCTCTTGCAAAAGTAATGAATATCGTTTAGAGTTCAAATGTCCGTTCATCAAATAGGGTCCTACGACGTGTCCACTAATAATGCCACACCAAACAAGTACTTTCTGTGGTCGTTGAGTGTGAACTTTCTCCATCCAATTTGGATTTTGGTCCGACCAATACCTACAGTTGGGTCCGTTTACGTGCCCGTTAAAACAAAATGTAGATTAGTCAGAAAACAATATGTAGTTGACGAAGTTGATATTTTCATTTGATTTATCCATAATTACTTCACAGAACTCGATTCTACGATGAAAATAGTCTTCACTCAATTCTTGTAACAAATTAATTTCATATGGATGGAATTATTGCAGTTTGCAAATTCTTTGAATGGAATATCGACTCATGTTATGATTTAAAGCCCTCTGTTGTGTCGAATTTATTGGATTTTCCACCTCATCTAAAATGACATTGAAAGAATTTCCTTCATTTGTAACGCTCACTGGTCTTCCACTTATTGGTCGATCTTTGACACCTCCAGATTCATGAAAACGATACAATGTTCTTGAAACGGTTGATTTAGGAAGAAGTTCTCGATCGGAATGCAATTCATTGAAAATATCCACTACTTGGTCATCACCATATCCTATTATCATTAAAATTTCAATACGCTCCGTTTCACTTAAACGTGCCATTTTTCCACGAAAATTATCCACACTGAATGTATTTTTTCTACATGTATTGTCAAGATCATTACTGTCAGGCAAAAAAACGATGCGGCCTTTGTATGGAGCTAGAAACTTTCAAAGGTAACTTGAGTTCATAGTCAATAAACTCAATGGACTAAAATATTTTTGTATGATTATAAGAAAATTATTTTAAAAATTCGATATTTCGAAAACGGTTAAATTCAGGGTATGATGTCCTACATCAATTTTATTTAGAATTTTGAAAATAATTGAAATGGGAATAATATACAGGGCGTTCCATTGAAGAAAAAAAACAAATTGGTTTTGTCACGAATTTTTTTGCTAATCCTGAATACATAATTTTTTTATATCAAAATAGATTTTTAAAAACCCTAAAACTTTTGTGTCTTAACATTTTTCGCTAGCTATTTTACTTTGGGAGATAATCGGAAAAAGTATATTCAAATTAAAATATCAAGTCACTGATAATGAGTTGAAAATCCCTTATTTATTCAATTTTGCATTACCTGTTGACATATAATTCTGACAAGACCTTAGTGTTCGTTTTATCGAAATAATATCGAATCTACTAATGGTTTTATCAGTATAAAACAGCGAGAAGACGTTTTATCACTTATAATTGCACGAGAGGTTTGTATTCCATCGGGTTAATTTGGGTTGTTTGATGAGAAACTGTTGCCTAGCAATCAGGCGAAAAACTGTCAACTATTAGGTTGACCGTTTTTCGAATAAAATTGCTAAAAGAGACAGTTTAGAAATTTACCCGATATCAATACAAACATCGAGTGTAATTCGGCAGGACAATTTAACGAATAAGAAATTTAGAAACATATCAATGCAAACTTCATTTATTTTGGCAACCAACACCGCGATAATTGATAAACAAATGAATAAGTGAAAAAACCACTAGTGCATTTGTCGCTGTAAAAGTTGCAGCTAACTTTTGCCGCTGTGGCATATGCGATTTTTTATACAAGGGTTGAATTGTCACTGTAAAACTGACCTGATGGGTTCTCTACTTTGAAATGTTGGCAATTTGATTGGTTAAAAAATAATGAGGAAAATAGTCAAAAATAAAGTTTGAGTTAAATTATTCCTAACATAGGTATTAGTGAAAGAAAAAGCCATATGAAGGGAGAGAAAATAAGAAATGAAATGCATAAAGCACACAAAGTCATCTTCACATAAGGTTCAATATGAATTGAAACACAATTGGTAGACCGACAAGCGAAAAACAACTACTTTCCAAGCAAATACCACGCAGAACGTTCAATGATATTCACCTGACAATCCATGCAAACTTCCATATAAATGGATATTGTTCGCAAATGTTTCTTTCTGATAAGCACGATTATGTTCAAATTCATGTCGTGTCCGCCTAACAATCCGCATACCGGTTTCAGGCTTTTTGGCCCTCATCAGTACTGAGTAGTGATCAGCCAGGGATCCGGAGAGCTCTGGCCGAAGCAAGACACAACATAAATAAAATCTTCATCGAGCTTAAAACATCTTTAGGTGCGTCGGAAAAGATAACTTTCAACCGGCGGCACCTAGTGACAGTACAGTATCAGAAAGAAACATTTGCGAACAATATCCATTTATGTGGAAGTTTGCATGGATTGTCAGGTGAATATCATTCAACGTTCTGCGTGGTATTTGCTAGGAAAGTAGTTCTTTTGTGAAGACGACTTTGTGTGCTTTATGCATTTCATTTCTTATTTTCTCTCCCTTCATATGGCTTTTTCTTTCATTGAATATGCCAGTCGAGAAATTGAGCCACTCCGACTGAGAGGGAATCTTTTATTTAAAATCCTATCGAGGTAGGAGAAATGTACGGAGTGTTTTTTTCTGTCACTAGCTGCCGCCGGTTAAAAGTTATCTTTTCCGACGCCCCTAAAGATGTTTTAAGCTCAATGATGATTTTATGTATGTTGTGTCTCGCTTCGGCCAGAGCTCTCCAGATCCCTGGCTGGTGACTACTCCGTACTGATGAGGGCTAAAAAGCCTGAAACCGGTATGCGGATTGTTAGGCGAACACGACATGAATTAAAGCATAATCGAGCTTATCAGAAAGAAACATTTGCGAACAATATCCATTTATATGGAAGTTTGCATGGATTGTCAGGTGAATATCATTCAACGTTCTGCGTGGTATTTGCTAGGAAAGTAGTTGTTTTTCGCCTGTCGGTCTACCAAATGTGAACCTTTTGTGAAGACGACTTTGTGTGCTTTATGAATTTCATTTCTTATAAAGGTATTAGTTCCTATTTTTCTCATTGCAAATCGATGGTGCTAATTAATTAATAAATATTTCGCTATTAAATAACGCTTTTTATTTTCCCACACTTGGTGACACCTAAATAAAACATTTTTTGATTTTTCCATGAACGTAGAAAAAATATTATATGCAACTCGTTTAAAAAGTGTTTATTGCACTCGACGTGTTGTCCAACAACTTCACGTCTAGTACAATAAACACTTACTTTTTGCACTTGTTGCATTAATAACTATTAAAAGAAATTTCGTCAAAAAATATTAAAGTATACTCTGCCCAAAATATATGTAACCAGTGGTATATGATACACTTACAAACATACACTTGATAAAACTGGTGTTACTTTCTCTACGTTTTTTTCAAATATCTCCTTAGGAAGTGTTTCCGAAACGGTCGGGCATTTTTCTTTAATTTGACAGTGAATGAATTATTCTGATAGGTATTGTATGAACAATGTTATATACCTGTTTTATAGCAAGTAGCTCGTATATTCGGGGGTAATATAACAAGTAAGTTATGGGAAGAGCCGTTATACAGGATCCCACGATTCCAGCAGGAGTCAGCAGGAATTAGACACCTCACCGACTTCAATAAAACCAAGAGGAAGGCATTCTCTCGAGCTTTTTGCTACGAGATTTTGAACAGTCAACTTGTATTTCATGTACTTAAAGTTCCTTCTGAAATAAAATTGTTTTTTAAAAAGTCATTTTCCGAAATCGAACTTATTTTTGGCGCAGTCGTTGTAGGATTTTGTCTAACGGTTTTGACGACAAAAATCGCGTTGAACCGGTCTGTTTCTACAGTTTGTGGACGAAAACGGACATTTCGTGAAAGTGACCAGAGAAGACAATTCAGAAGTATTCTGCGACCGAGGACAACATCGCCCAAGTTCCAGAAACCTGGTAGAGGACCAAATCGCCAAAACCAGCCATAATTTTAAGAATTCCAAGGACCAGGGACGGACTCGCCCAAATCCGATTGGAGTAGGATAAGAAAAAGCAATGAAAGTCATCATATTACTGTGAGTTATTTTTCCTATTTTTATTTGTAGTCGTATATTTGCTATTTCCACATAATACTTTCATTCATTTTATTTTTTACGAATTCCAAGAATTTTGTTTTGAATTATTTTTATGTCAGAAACCGATATAAATAATTTAGTCGATTTATTTCAAAACTCGCTAACTACCGGAAATCCTGTTGAACCTATCAATATGGCACGCCCAGTAGATTATCAACTTTTGAAATTGTATGTTGACGTGATTCCAAGTTATGAAGGAAACCCAAATACATTAGGTATTTTTTTGGACAGTTGTGAAAATTTAATAAGAACTTTTTATGATCAAGCTCAACCTCAAATCAATACATACATTTTGCGAGCTATCATTGGCAAGCTAACTGGTAGGGCTCTCAGCCTCATTGGTTCACGAATAGAATTAAAAACTTGGGAAGAAATTAAAAATGCTATTGAACTCAGTTTCGGAGATCAGAGAAATATTGATTGTTTGATACAAGATTTGATTGCTTTATTTCCATTCAAAAATGAAGCTCCTTATAATTTTGGTATGCGTTGCCAGGACGCAAGAAGCCTCATTATATCAAAATTAAATTCATCAGGTTTGAACGCAGCTGAAGTAAATATTAGGCTCAAAAATTACAGTGATTTAGCTCTGAAAACATTTATTAGAGGTTTAAGTGGTCAACTCCAAAATAATGTGCGACTAAGAAATCCTGATAGTTTAGAAAAAGCCATGTCTCTTGTAATAGAGGAAGAAAATTTTCTTTATAGTCAACATAGAGGAAATTCCTTGAATTCACAAAACTCATTCAAACCATTGCAAAGAGTGACACCAGTCAATCCAAAAACCAATAATCAGATACAACCATTCAATACACCCAGATTCACCTCCACATATCAAAATAATCAGCCCAATTTTCAAAACAACTTCCAACAATCAAATTTTCAGAGACCATCATTTCAGAATAATTATCAAAGGCCATCCTTCCAAAATAATCCCCAGAGACCACCCTTTCAAAATAATTTTCAGAAGTCACATTTTCAAAACAACTTTCAAAGGCCAACAATGCCCCATCAGACACAATTCAGACCAAATAATTACCCGACCCAAAAACATCCATACTTTCTATCAAAACCCAATCAATATCAAAACCAACCACAATCGATAAATCAAAATAAGCCAGAACCCATGGACACTTCGTCCGGTAACACCCGAATGCAACCCCGAAAAACATGGACTTCAACCGAATTATTTTTACAAGATGTCAATCGACCCGAAAATCAATTTGATCCAAACAATTTCGAATATTCAGAAAATTCTACGAACACTGAATATCTAACAAATGAAGAAACAGCTTATTTCCAAGAAAACAATTATCAGCCTCATAATGTAAATGATGAACTCGAACAATATCCTGACCTACCGTACTCACAACAAGAGTATGAACACGATCCGCAGATATCAAATTGCACTCATACAAATTTTCACTCGGCAGAGACTTCAGAGAATCTAACGTAATCAACTTGAATCTCATTAAAGCAAATTTACCACACATTTTTATTCCTGAACTGAATGCAAAATTTTTAATTGATACAGGGAGTACCAGAAGTCTGATGAATCCAAACTTAGCTAGGAAATTTTATACCCAATTTATTCTCAATGAAGATTTCAACATACAAACTGCCCATGGCATAAGCTATCACAAGGAAGTTATAAATATCCCAATTTTCAAAATTTTTAGAGTCAGTGGCGTACATAAATTTTATTTATTTAAGTTCAGCGAAAAATACGATGGACTGATTGGTATTGATCTGCTTAGACAGCTCAATGCTTCAATAAATATGCGTAAAAAATTCATTATCACTCCATTTGTCGAAATTCCTATTATTTATGAATCCGAGAGGTCAGAAAAATCAAACAATCGTTCTGAAATTGCCAACTACAATTTGTTGATTCCTCCAAGAACATCAAAAGTAGTCAAACTACCTGTGAATCAAGAAAAAGGTATAGGTTATTTGGACTATATAAATTTCGATCGTCAGGTTGAATCTCCCCGAGCCATAGTAAATGTTAACAATTATTCCGCTATCACTACTATAATGAATTCCAGTACAGAACCAGTAGAAATAACAATCAATGAACCATTCGATATAGAAATATTGAATATAAGCGACTTCAATTTTGTTGAAAAAATGGAAACCGACGAAGACTTGAACCAATACAAAAATAATATCCTGAAATCAAATCTCAAAAATTTACGTTTAGATCATTGCAATTCGGAAGAAAGAGAATCTATTAGGAACCTTTGCCTTGAATATCGTGATATATTTTATTCAGATAAAATCCCATTGACATTCACGAACGAAATAAAACATAAAATCAATTTAACCGATGAAACTCCCATATTTACGAAAACATATCGAAATCCGGAAATCCATAGATCAGAAGTTAAAGACCAAATAAAAAGAATGTTGGATCAGGGTATCATTCAAAATTCAAGCTCGCCTTGGTCGAGCCCAATTTGGATTGTTCCAAAAAAATTAGATGCCTCCGGCAAAAGAAAATGGAGGCTTGTTATTGATTATCGGAAATTAAATGACAAGACAATTGATGACAAGTATCCCTTACCAAATATCACCGACATATTAGATAAACTAGGCAAAAGCCAATATTTTACTACCCTTGACCTCGCGAATGGCTTCCACCAAATTGAAATGGATGCCCAAGACATATCAAAAACTGCATTTTCGACAGAGAACGGTCACTACGAATTCAAAAGAATGCCTTTTGGACTGAAGAATGCCCCTAGTTGTTTTCAGAGAGTAATGGATAATATACTGAGGGGGCTTCAAAATGAAACCTGCTTCGTATATCTCGATGACATTGTTGTATACAGCACTTCACTCCAAGAGCATATTGACCGACTAAAAACTATTTTTGGACGACTGAGACAATCAAACTTTAAGGTTCAACTAGACAAGTCAGAATTTTTAAGGAAAGAAGTCAATTACCTTGGACATGTAATTACTCGATCAGGAGTTTAACCAAACCCGGAAAAAATTTCAGCAATAAAACAATTTCCAATACCTAAGACACAGAAAGAAATAAAAAGTTTTCTTGGCTTAGTAGGTTACTATCGGAAATTCATTAAAGACTTTGCAAAAGTAACAAAACCTCTAACTCAATGTTTGAAGAAAAATTCGAAAGTTATCCATGATCAAAATTTTATAACAGCTTTCAATACTTGTAAAAATCTTTTAATGAATGCCCCTATTTTGCAATACCCCGATTTTGCCCAAAAATTTATTCTCACTACCGATGCCTCAAACGTAGCTTGGGAGCTGTTCTGTCACAAGGTCCGATTGGTTCTGATAAGCCAATAGCGTTCGCTTCACGAACACTCAATGACTCAGAACAGAGATATAGTACCATTGAGAAAGAACTGCTTGCAATTGTTTGGGCTACTAAATACTTCCGACCCTACCTATTTGGCAGAAAATTCATCATATATACAGATCATAGACCACTGATCTGGATTTTCAACTTAAAAGAACCAAATTCGAAATTAATTAGATGGCGATTAAAGTTGGAAGAATTTGACTACGAAATCGTTTATAAAAAAGGAAAATAGAATACAAACGCGGATGCCCTGTCTCGAATTACCATAAATGCATTAGAAACTGAATCAGTCATTAACAACCCCGGAGAAATCGTCCAAGAAACCCTAGATTACCTCCGACAGCTTGCTGAACACCCAGTTCAAGACAACCAACCCACGACATCACGAGAAATCGATAAACCCATAGAAATATTTCCATGCGACAGACCAACAAGTCACAAAACTAAACAAACCTAAAAAACATTAGATCATTTCAGATTACAAATCAAACCTCGGAACAATATCGAAAATAATGACACTAGGTCATCGACCCAACATTCCACTATCAACGAAACGACGAATAACGGAATAAAAATTTTAGATGAAATCATCAATAATAAGGTCAATCAAATTTTGGTTTTTCCTCAACCTTAACATAGATTGAAAATTAACTCTGAAAACTACTTACACCATAAAATAATCACCCTCGAAATTCCGGAAAATAATAACGAAGATCTCATAATTGAATTTTTGAGAGACTACACCACTTCTGATAAGACGTATTGTATGTATTTTCACACTACACTTTACAATGCTTAATAGAACTACATCCAACATTTTTCGCAAAACGCACCAAAATTGATAAAATGTACAGAACGAGTAAATACCATCACAGATAAAGACGAACAAATTCTCCTTATGAAAAACCATCACGAAAGTAAGACAAATCATCGTGGTATCGGTGAAACTTCAGAAAGACTTAAACGCAACTATTATTGGATAGGCATGAAAAAATCAATCATAGAATATATCAACTCATGTGAAATCTGTCAGCGTACTAAGTACGCCAGGAAAACACCATATTCACCATTCATGTTAACGGAAACCGCTTCAAAACCGTTTCAAATCATTCACGTAGATCTTTTCTTTTATGACAAAAAAATATACTTGACTCTTGTTGATTCATTCACAAAATTTGCGCAAGCCTACCAAATACAAGGAAAAACAGCCATTCATATAAGTCAGGGTCTCATTAAGTATTTTTCAGCTTTCGGAATTCCAGAAAAATTTGTTATTGATCACGGAACAGAATTCAAAAATGAAACCGTAGAGGAAATTTTAAATTTACACAAAATTAAAATTCATTTCACCACCCCCGCACACCACGAATCAAATAGCATCGCGGAACGATTTCACTCTACCATAATAGAACATCTCAGAATATTACAAGAAACCAATCCCGATGAAACCGAAAATTTAATGGAGTATGCAATCATAGGCTATAATAACTCAATCCATAGCTCAACCAATTATACCCCATTCGAACTGACATTCGGACACACAAACTCCAGGAATCCAAACGAAATTTTTCTACCTAACACATTTTTCAACGACTATGCGGAAAACCACAAGAAAAAACTAGAACATGTATATCAGAAAGTTCATGAAAAACTAGACAAGACAAAACAAAAATTAGTAGAAAAACATAACACGGAAGGTGACAGTAATGAAGATTTTCAACTAGGAAAAACAGTTTTCAAAAAAGAATTCCCAAACCGTAATAAGAAAAATAATAAATTTCTTGGCCCATACGAAATCACAAAAATTTTAGAAATGAATCGTGTCGAAATCACTAGTAAACAAAAAAAATAGAAAAGAAATAGTGCACATCAAAGAGTTGAGAAAACCCTCTTGTTACAGGTGCTTCTTCTATGCAAGTAGTCAACTGACCTACCCTAAATTCCATGACCTTCCAAAACCCTGGTTTACTTACTTCTCAAACTTGGCAATGCCCAAAATAAAGTTGATTATTGGTCTTTTGTTCAAATATTCGATATTACCAATATTGGCGAAGAATTTCAATTTTCCGAATAAAATTTCATAATTTAATAACTCTACTGGAGAACAATGTTCAGAACAAAACTGAACACCTCCTCAAAATGGAATATTATAATTCATATCATTTAGCAACGAATCTTGAAAACAAAATATCACTTCAAATAAATCAGCTGAACTCCTGTAAATAATCAGCCCCGACCGAAACGTGGCCTCATAAATGGTTTTGGATCTATAATTAAAACAATCACTGGAAATCTTGATGAGGAAGATGCTGAGAAGTATAATGAAGCAATCAATAGACTCTCAAATAATCAATTCAAAATTAAAAAAATATAGTAAATGAGCAAATAACGCTTCTTCAGAATTCTATGGATATTTTCAATAAAACCACTCAAACTCTTTGCTCACAACCAATTAGCTCTCCAACTTAGAATTATACAGCTCGAAGAAATACTGAAATCAAAGAACTCCAAAATATGGAAACATATCACTATTTTCTGATACATATTTTGATAAATCAAATAATTGTAGCCTTCAAACGATGTCCGATAAAATTTTGAAAAAATTGAAATTGCCATCACTTTTTCCAAACTCAACATACTTCACAATTTTATAGTTGAACCAAATGAACTACTCAAAGAAGTCAAATCAGTAAGTTACCGCTTATCGGAAAACAAACTACCTTTTGAACCAAAATTGAAAACATTCTCAATTTCGAGAAAAATTATAGAAATTAAAGTTTTCGAAAGGAAATCAAACAATATTTGTCATTGAAGTACCAATTGTGGAAAAAAGCTACGACTATGTCCACCTTTATCCCTTACCAATCCTGCGAGAAAAAACATTCCGAACTATTTTACCACAATCAGAATTCCTCATCCTCAATGAGCAAAATTACATGCCACTCCACTCTGAATGCCAAGAAATCCAACCCGAAGAATTTCTTTGCCATGAAACTACCCCGATCCAATTGAAGGAAGATGCCCCCTGCGAAGTACAATTATTGAGATTCTCCAACAGTGTTTCCAACTGCAAGCCTATTCCAACCGAAATTAGCCAATTGAAAATACAGAAGATCGAACGAAGCAAATGGATCATCATTTCACCAGAACTGATAATAGCCAAACAAAAGTGCGGACTCAATAAAAACAATGTACCTCTGCAAGGAACTTACGTGCTAGAACTTCAACCCCAATGTGTGCAGGTGAAAGACTTTCGAATACGCAGTTACCAAAATACGCGGAGTAACTTTAAAGACATTGAACTGCCAAAACTGAACATTGACATATACAAAAATGAAAATTCTCAAATCGACTTCAAACCTCTGCAATTGAACGGAATCAACCTAGATGAAGTGAAACACATCAAAACCTCTTTAGAAGTGCAACATAAAAAACTTGACGGACTTTTAGAGGACCCGGTTCACTTCAACAACATTAGTGTCTGGACTATTATTATCTATATTTTGATTTTTATTGTAATGGTGTACGTTCCAGCCCACTTTTATATAAAAAGTATCAAGAAAAGAAGACAGCCACAAAACGGCACAGAACTTCAAGAGATCCCCAGAAGCACATCTCCAAATCCTGTTGCAACCCCCAGGATTTCACTCTAAGGGCGGAGGAGTTATGGGAAGAGCCGTTATACAGGATCCCACGATTCCAGCAGGAGTCAGCAGGAATTAGACACCTCACCGACTTCAATAAAACCAAGAGGAAGGCATTCTCTCGAGCTTTTTGCTACGAGATTTTGAACAGTCAACTTGTATTTCATGTACTTAAAGTTCCTTCTGAAATAAAATTGTTTTTTAAAAAGTCATTTTCCGAAATCGAACTTATTTTTAGTACAATGATTATCATCGGTGATAGCAGCGAGTTGAAACCGATAAAAATATAACGACTGCGCAGCAGAAGTTCAAATTAGTATATAAGCAAAGTGAACTAAAAACACTTCACCACGATTTTCACAAAACCCACGACAGGGGTTTCGCTATACTATACCTAGATGAACAGTTTATATCCACTTGAAAAAGCTTGGTATTGACTGCCAGAGCCTATTCTTTTGAAATATAGGGAATCTCACGAATTAGATGAAACTAGTAGAAAAAGGGTTGCATATTTACAAAAACTCCTCTATCGTCTGAGTAATCGTTTTCAATATGTGAAAAAAATTTCACGAGAACTCTGCAAATCGGTTTCATTTACCGATGAAGAGCTGAAATCGAAATGAGAGGCAACACATCAACATCATGAAAGCCCATGTTAACTCAAATCACCAAGTATTGTGCATTGAACAACATCCCGAACATATAGAAAGCGAGTAATCAAAAAGCTATAAATTGTTTTTCACTCCCGGATGTACTGAAAAGAAAGAAGGATATTAAAAAGTAATTACCAAGAACACGCTCCACGGTAATGCGGCTTCCGTGAGCAATAAAGAAAATGGGTACGAATTTCCCGACTGTTGTGTGTTTCCTAGTTATTTTATAAGTATGAAACGCCACTCTCACCTTGAAAATTGATATTCAGGAGTCCCTGCTGAGGTGATCAACGCGAGTCGTCATATGTTGATTGATAGCTGAGCATGTGACAAGTAGAAACAAATTAAATCAAATGATCGTTTCTGTAGAATGTCTTGAGAAAATCAGTCTACACAGAGTCAAACTGAGCCCTACGATCTATGTTCTTTAATATATATTCTGTGTAAATAAACAGATTCAAGTCCAAAGAACGATGAAGCCGTGTTGCTTGGGCCTGTTATTTCCCAGATTTGAATATGGGTGTGATGCAGGCAGTTTTCCAGAACTGCGGAATGATTTGTTGTATAAAATGTGGAGAGGCTTTATGAAATGTAGGGAGTGATCAAAAAAACATGTAGGAACATCATCTGGACCAGGTCTTTTATTGAAGAGCTTTCTCATGATATTGTCCTGACTGATGCTATAATTTGTGATATTTGAGAGTGTTTTATTTTGCAGTTCTACTTGAACATTAAGATGAGATCCTCTTGTTTATTTTGAGGTTAAATAATCGAAATCATTCCGAAATTATTCCCAACGCTTGTGGTATCTAATTTTTTTCCTGATTACTTTTATTATGAATATCGAAAACCAGGTGGGATATTGTATACTGTAGTTTGGATAATTTGGATCGAATTCACATATCAATTTATCATGTATTTGGTAAAACCTCCCAACTGCATTTCTGGTATACATGATCATGACAAAACCCTCAATTTTCAACCATCTCAATGATGTTTGTTCGACTCATATTTTGGGAAAAATTACCTTCCACACCATAAGAATGAGGAATACTGGTAAAATTCATACAACTATAAAAGAGTGAACTTATATGCCAGTAACTAATTGAATATACTCTCAATTATAGTTGATACAGTTTCTTACCGAAGCAGACTAGGGCCAGATAATTCATCATGAATTGCACATTGGCTGGTTGAATATGCAAAATAGGAGAAACCTTAATGCTGCATGTTTTTCATAACTCAATGATGAGCAAACATTTTTCATATGAACATACAAAAATAACCTATGGGACCGATGTGCATAAGTTAAAATAAACGAAGATTCCCTCAAACCGTCAGATTTATGTAACTTCATGTTCAACTGCAGAATCTACTATTCAATACTCAGACCAAGGTCGACGATTCTCTCTCGGATTCGAGAGAAATTGAGGCCGGAACCCAGTGATCTAGCTTGGCCAAAAAACAGCCAAATGTTGTTGAATCCGACATTCTCATATCATCATCAAGACATGCTAATTGAATCTTCAAATGACCCCAAGAATACGCCGCATTGGTAGGTAGTTCCCAAGTTCATTTTTACAAAAGTTACAGAGGGTTGACTTTGTATAATTTTGGAGCGTTAGCACCATACGTCTGATGAAAAAAAGTTGAAACAGTTGATGGGTTATAACTAAGGCATAAATCGTTTTTGGAAAGAACCAAAAACATCTACGGGTAGGATAGGGACTGTGCTTTCACATAGTGCAGGGAAATATATGATAACATAACCACGAAGTCACTGAAACTTGTGTGTGAAAACTTAACAGCCCTATCATAAATTTAACATTCAAAACTGGAATCAAAACAGTGGTCTGAAAAGCGGATTTATTGGTCAAATCTGACATTCTTATATCATTCTCCAGAGCTGCTAATTGAATTCTCAAATGAGACCCAAGATACACCATATTGAAAATTATATCCTTAGTAGAGAAGAAGAAGAAAAAAAGTAGAAACAATTGATGGGCTACAACTAAGGCAAAAATCGTTTGTGGAGAAAACCAAATACATCTGCATGTA
Source organism: Gonioctena quinquepunctata (assembly GCA_018342105.1). Classification (NCBI taxonomy): domain Eukaryota; kingdom Metazoa; phylum Arthropoda; class Insecta; order Coleoptera; family Chrysomelidae; genus Gonioctena; species Gonioctena quinquepunctata. The sequence goes on from JAFIRS010004896.1 coordinate 57,048, forward strand.
GGGTAAGGAGTGTGCTTTCACTCAGTGGAGAAAAAAATGTTGAGGCCATTGAGGTCTCTGCACCAAAGGGCCGAAATTATAATGTCAGTTTAAACTCCGAAAACCTCAAACCAGTTCATCTTCAAGTTTAAACCAAACGTGGTGAAAAGATTTTTATTTTCCATGTATATAAATGGTATCTGTCACTTGGCCTTATGCTGTTTTATCGTAACGACTGTTTCTTTTTGTGAGAAGTGACCTGAGCAAAATCACTTTTCATTTATATTTGAGGTAACCTCCAGATGAGTAGTTGAAAGGTACGGTATATTAGGTTTAAGATGAGATACATGCATTAAATGTGGATACATGTAAACATTCCTTGTGCTTTTTCAGATATGGAAACAAAACGGATATGCAATTTTTCAAAACTAGAAACGGACACACATTGGTGAAAAAGTACAAAGATGTAGTAGAATGCAAGAAGTCCGACACAGTGAAATGGAAGTATAGCTTATTTCAAAACAAATTTTTGAGGTTAGACTCGATTTTAATATGTCAATTTTTAACCTGTTGGCTTACCTACTTGAACGTTTTCAATCCTTTAAACCATACCTGAGGTAGGGTTTGAGGTTCAAACACGATGAAGTCACTCAAGAGTTTAAACTGACATTATAATATCGGGCCTAAATAGCGTTATTTTAGAAGAGGTTCTGACAAAATATGGAAGTTTTCTGGCTAGATTTTTCAAGATCCAACTTGGTCCTGCTAGCTGATTCATAGGTAAGGTATCTGAAAACTTACTTAGTGAGTCTCATCTGTTAATTTACCCGCCCCTGGCAACGATTGATACTTTTCAATAATTGATGTTTTTCTCACTGAATCCTATGGAAATAATTTTGGAAACAATAGTGTAAATATTAACTATATAAATTTAGTACAAAAAAAATGTTATTTTTAATTATATAATATATGTTTTATATGTATGTATATATATATATATATATATATATATATATATATATATATATATATATATATATATATACTGCATTCGTAAAATAGTGGATGAATTCAATGAAAATCATAATGGGAGTTTGAAAAAAACTGTCGATTTTAGTTTTGATTTAAGAGTTTGTTAACGTGAGAGTGAAATATACAGGGTATCTCAAGAAAAAATATATGACGAAATCGATATTTTTTTAAATGTCACCCCCCATTGTTTATTGCAGAATTAGGAAAGCACTTCTTTCTACGTACGACAAGGTGAATATGGATGATGGTTGCATAAATACATTTTAAAGAAACATCGTAATAGTAAACATAAAAAAAATATATTCAGATTTAATGTCGAATCGAGCACCGTTAACAATCTGGCGACAGCCAAGAGGATTACCTGATTCTTTTTGGACGTTGTCAATGATATCGGCGATAACATTCATAATATGTTGGCGTATTCCTGCTTTTGAATTTCCTAAATGCACTGGTCGAGTTACGGATACTTTACTTTCTCAACATTCCCGTAAGAAGTAATCGAGATGAGTTGAATCTGGTGATCTAGCTGTCCACTCCATCGCCTCTCTTCTACTTCATCCAAATAAGCGCGAAAAGGTATAGCGTAGTGTGACGGCGCTCCATCCTGTCGCGAAAACAGGTCGCCTTGGTAGATATCGCGTTCTTCTGAATCCGGAAACAGAGTTATTAGAGCGGGGTTGAGGTATACTTTGTAGGGATGGCACTCCTCTTTTTTCAGTACCTTGCGCTACATCAACATTGGTAGCCGTATCCGTAATTGTCAGCAGTGCAAGGTGATCCTTATACCACAGAGTGTTGAGCTGACCTTCACTTATTGACTTTCGACTAGATTTTCTAATATCCTGAACATGCCCAAATTCCTGGAACTTTGCCCCAAATCTGCTCACCATGCTTCGGCTAATAGGCAACCGAACAGGGTTAGTTGTATCAAACAACTCCACCACTCCTTTCACGTTCGGTTAACTTCCTCATTTTTCACAAAATAAACGGCAAAGTACTCACGGTCACACTGGTTTCGCCTATCAAAAAGACTGAACACTACGTGTAAATACTTAAAATAATTTTACCGTAACTTTTTCTCACATTGCCAATAACACCAAAAAGTTGTCACGAGCGAATTTATTTATCACGTGGCTATGTCACATTGTTGCCGGTGCTCGATTCGAATATTCAATTTACATAGAAATATGTTCGGTTTAAATGTTTACAATAATTTTTCTTCAAAATTTCCTTATACAACCATCATCCATATCTACCCTGTCGTACGCAAAAAGATTACCTTACCTTAAAGAAATCGATGTCGTCATATCTCTTCCTTGGTATACACTGTACATCTCACTCTCACGTGAAAAACTCTGAAATAAAAACAAAAATCGACGGGTCCGAGAGTTTTTTCAAAACTCCCATCCTAATTTTCATTGAATTTATCCGCTACTTTAAAAATGCATGTATGTATACCTGATCGACACTCACAAATCAACCACATTTTATTTCACGCATTCTGAACGTACAGGCACAGCTTAGATAAATATCTAAGCTGTGGTACAGGTTTCAACCTTTGTCTGAATCTAAGAATGAACATCATTATCTTATACAGTGCGGCTTTTCATAGTCCCCACCCTATTAACTTTTGAACGGTTCGAAGAAGAACAATGTAAAAGAAAGGCATTGTATGATATCACCGACACTATTTTTTGAAATAAAAGACATCGTGATTTCCTGATATATATGGCACATCAACTTCAACATTGTAAATGGCATGGAGGGTCATCTGACACATCGTTCAAAAGATGATTCAATTCTCTCTCTCTAAACATCCAATTTTTTTTTCATTTTGTTGATATGTGACTTCGCGGCTTTTTATGGTGTCTCCCTTATATCTTTTGATAGGTTCGACGTAGAACAATGAAAAAAATAATGGTTTAAAAAAACTAAAAAACACGCTTTTATAGAAAACCAGACTAAAAAATAGACAATAAGAAAGAAATGTATTTTATTTAAAAAAAAGCGTGGGGGGCATGGTATCGTCTCGGTGTGTAATGTACTATATAATTATTAATACCATGCACCCCACGCTTTTTTAAAAATAAAATATTTTTTTTCCTTATTTTCTGGTTTTCTATAAAAGCGTGTTTTTGAGTTTTTTCAAACTATTATTTATTTCCTACTTTCGAATGTGGTTCATTTATAAAAGCGTGTTTTTTTTAGTTTTTTTAAAACTATTATTTTTATATTTTTTTTTGCAAATTAAAGAATGGAATAATCTTATCAAATAAGGTAATCATAATCTCCGACCCCAAAAACCCCCACATACCAATTTTGAATAGAATCAGACCATAATCACAAAACTCGGCCGCCATTTTGAAGCCGCCATCTTGAATTTTTCAATTTTCATAGAAGAATCATAATACTCGACCCCAAAAACCCCCAAATAGAATCAGACCATAATCACAGAACTCGGCCGCCATTTAGGAGCCGCCATCTTGAATTTCCCAATTTCTACAAGAGAATCATAATATTCGACCCCAAAACCCCCCATGTACCAAATTTGGATAGAATCAGACCACAATCACAAAACTCGGGCCGCCATCTTGAATTTCAATTTTACAAAATAATCATAATATTGACCCCAAAAACCCCACATACCAATTTTGAATAAATCGCCAAACAAAACCTTTTTTTGAATAATCATGATATTCGACCCCAAAAACCCCCACATACCAATTTTGAATAGAATCGGTCTGATTCGGTCGGGCGGTGATTACGGTCTGTAATCACAGAACTCGTCGACCAGTTTGGAGCCGCCATTTCGAATTTTTCGATTTTGACAAAAGAATCATAATCTCCGACCACGAAAACCCTCAGATACCAAATTTGAAGCGAATCGGACCATAATCACAAAACTCGGCCGCCATTTTGAAGCCGCCATCTTGAATTTTCCAATTTTCACGGAAGAATCATAATATTTGACCCCAAAAACCCCCATATTTCAATTTTGAATAAAATCAGACCATAATCACAAAACTCGTCCACCATTTTAAAGCTGCCATCTCGAATTTTCCAATTTTAAGGGAGAATCAAATCTCCGACCACAAAAACTCTTGGATATCATTTTGAAGCAAATGGACCATAATCACAAACGTACGCCATATTGGAGCCGCCATTTTGTTTTTTCTCCACACAAAAATTTCCCAATGCATTGTCACCGGAATTATGTACACACGCCAAATTTCAAATTATTCGGACGTCTGGAAGTGGGTCAAAATCGCGCCCAAAGGAGTCGGTTACAAACAAACAAACAAACATACAAGTGAAGCTAATATAAAGCGTGTAAAAAAGGTATTGTATGATATCACCGACACTACTTTCTGAAATAAAGGACATTGTGATTGTCCGATAGATGGCGCAGGGGGCACATCAACTTCATAATTTCAAATAGCATGGAGGATGGTTCATGTGGCACATCGTTGAAAAGATAGTTCATTCTCTTTCCAGCCATCTTATTGTTTTTTTCATTCCGTTGATTGTTGTTTTTTTCAATGAGCATTTTAAATGTCAAGCATAAGTGCGGAACGGTTTCATATGAAACAATGTGACAACAAATATTTTGAATGGTATTACCGATCCAACTTTTTGAGGAAATAAAATTACAATTACTCGACAGAGAGCGCTGGGGGCATAACAACTTGAGAATTTCGAAAGGCACAGAGGTTGGTTGCACACCGTTGGAATGGTGATTCAATTATAGTTTCAACCATGATTGTTCTACGGAATCACAATTGCGATGAGTTACACTGAATACGGTCAATAGTGCATGATTCATTATTTAAATGATTTTTCATTTTCGAATTCGTTTCAAAGCTCAATTAGGAAGAAATTTTGAATCCATTTTCATTTGATGCGGCCGATAGTTGCGGAAAATCCATATTGACGTAAACAAAAGACTAAATGATTCTCACCAAACTGGGTTTAGAAAACCACGAGACGTGTTTGGCTATACAATAGCCTTTTATAAACTTTTCAAGAGAATACACCCGAATAATACCCAACTCATTTATTTTCAATAAACAATAATTATAACGGGTATCATTTATCGAATTTAGTGAACTGATAATCAAGCAGTTGTAACGAATTTTTCGTTACTTCCTCATACATAATCAATTTCTAATAATTTTTCTGGTTATCTTTACGGTGGTACGGGTCAGTAGTCACTGCTCAGGTCGTGAACTGCGAAACAGCGATCTTTATTATCGACCGTCATATTCATGTCAAGTTGATCGAGTTGTTTTCGAGTTGAGCATGTGTTTTTTCCATAAGTGTTTTTGAATAGAGGAAAACCCGAGGTTAGTTTGTGAAAAAACAGGTGGAATTGGTGATTTGTTTGAACCGAAAGGATGATCGTCCTCTTTATTTGATTGAACCTCGACAAAGGCAGGTGTGCTGAAGTAACTGATTCTGGTACGTTACGATTTTGAAATTGAATAGCTATCGCTGTTGATATTGGTGGAGTATAATTATTTCCTTTATATTGCAATCAATGTTGTAGTTGATTAACAGTATTTTCCGCTTTTTATATGCTTGTTTTATTCGAATTCATCGATGGTAATTACATGGTAACTGTTGGTCAAGTATAGGTTCTATACTGTAAGATTCTGTCACCTTTGGAATTATCAGTGAATTTCCGATCAAATTGTCTTCATATTATTTTATATTGCATATCGTATATAATATTTCCTTTGGCTAATTCCTATTGAAGTTGGTTTGTGGTTTGCATTTAAGTAAAGAAAAAACAAAAAAAATAATATTTCGGCAATTTTGGGCAAGCATTAAGTGCACATGTCTATGTGTCTGACGTAGAATCCGTTCAGACCATTTTCAACTAATTTTTTTTTGGAAATCAGTTCTACGCTTTTTCCATTTTTAGGTACCAGATAATTGGTAATTCCGAGTGGACTAGCGCTTACCTCACAGGACCATGGTGATTATTCCAAGGATTCCGATTGCAAAGGGTGTATTCGACTTTTCTGGGACAGTTCTGCAGTACCTTATAGGACAGCCCTCCGGTTAGCAATTTTCTTTATTTCATAACTAGACGTTTATGAGATTTATTTTGTTTTCTCTTGAGAAATAATTGCTTCTGGAGGAGATTGCACCTCTGCTCATCTTGTCTCAGAACACTCGATTCAATATATTCCTCAAGCATAAAATTTGATTCACATTTATTAAGTTCCTTTTATCGATTTACTTCATTCAATTCATAGTGATGGTTATTGGATTTTTGATCGTTGTAGAATCAATTCATTGCAGGTACTACCTTGTCACCAAGAGCAGGGAGATTCATTCAATTTTTTTTGAGAATTACCTGGCTTATAGATTCGGAAAGGGAATTGCCGCCCTATTTCGAAATTATCTTTATCTAAGAGAGTTGTGCCCATTGAAAGACGTGCGGTCTCCCTCTTCGGTTAATCTCTGAAAATTCTCCAATGAAAAGAATACCTTAACTTTATCTTTATCTAAGAGAGTTGTGCCACTGAAAGACGTGTAGTCGCTCTCTCCTTATCTTAACTGAATAGTATATTTTTGCTTTAGGGCCTGATTAATATTTTGGTTCATGAGGCTATATTTCCCTTTGGTCCTTGCTTCAAAATAGTATATTTTTACTCTGGCAACATTTAATTATATTGCTTTGAAATGCTATATTTTTTCTCTGGCAACCTTTAGAGTATTTTCGCTTTGACATACTATATTTTTTCTCTGGCAACTTTTGAGTATTTTGCTTTGATATACTTTATTCAATTTGTTCCTGGTAAAGTCTCAAGGAAATTTTTATATTTCCTTTTGAATACATTTACTCATTTGTTTTTTTTTTACCCTTCTGGTACATATCATCCTTCTTCCTTCTGGTACAATCACCTTATTGAAGCTTACTTTATTTCAAAATTCAACTGAATTTTCAAAGAACGTTTTGGGTGAGGTTTGTTCAGTTCTGTTTTGAATTTTGCTCATTGTTAATTTTTTTAAATGATCAAAATTAACTTGGAAATTCAAAACCAGAATAGCATATTTTATTGTGACTTAATTTTTTCCTTTCACTGTTATGCTCCAGTCATATTTTTTTTTGTATGCCATCATTTGCATCTATCTTTTGACTCTAGATTGAAATTTGAATCATAAAAACTTGAGGATTAAAGGATATCCTTCGTTCCCCCCTTTTTGTAAAAATTTTGATTCCTATCATCTTCTTCGCATGATATATACTACGGGGTGGAGCCACCTACTGGGACAGAAGGACTGGTACCCTAGGAAGTCATACAACACATCAAATTTAGCCTGGTCCGTGGAGAGCAAACCAATTCACGCCAACAAGGGAGTCTAAAAATCAATATATAACCACCCACGACCAGATTCGTCATCGTACCGCTGAGATCAGTTTCGTAGTCATACCGCTGAGACCAGCTTCGTATAAACCAGCCTTCTTCACCTCCCTCCATTGAAGACCTCCGCAGGTATATACCGTATCACCAACATCCAGAGGAATCTTGATATTTGTAAATGTTCAAATTTTATTAGAGTCAAAAAATTTTTCAATACACATGTAATTATTCAATTTTTTCATTGAATTTTTTATACTCTTCAAGTAATATTGTTAAAGCTTTTATGAATTCCACTCACTTGTTGAAGTTTTTTATAATAATCAGTCACTTTTCTAATTGTCTGGAATAAATTTGTTAAGTTGATTTCTTGCATATTTATTTGCCTTCCCATACAAGCTAGGTGACATTCATCTAGTAAATTTTTGTTTATCTTTGGCTTTTGTCTCTAGCAAGCCTGGCGTCCAATTCTTGAACTAGTCAAGTTAATTGATGTGTAATTTTTTTAGTGGCCCAATTTGACAAACTAGGAAAAGTCGTTAATTGAACCTCACTCACGGTCTAACTGTATCAACCTGAGCAGCCTATCTGCAAAGTGATTTCACCTTCTTAAAATTGAATCAGATATTTCAAATTTGGGGTTCAAAAATAAAGGGTGTTACACAGTAACAAATGCCCATTATGAAATTGGATTATTTGTCGATGTTTAAGAATTTCTAATGTAACAATGATTATATCATTACTTACCTGATCTTTATATTATTGCATTTGTTTTTAAAGAAGAGTTACATTCTATTTCTACTAGTATTATTTTGAATTTGAAACATTATCATGGTTCGTGTACGTCCTATCGAAGAGAAAACTAAAGCAATGTATATTCTCGGTGAGGCCCGTGGGAACCACCATGCAGCAGAGGAAATTTTCAATGAAAAATGTCCTGATCCTCCAATAACTAGAAAATATTTGAATATTTGAGTTGGCCGAAAATCAATTTTGGATGGGACGGAAGTTTCGGTAATTGCCGAAATGGTGGTTAATCCTCAACAAAGTACCTCACTTGTAGCAAATACGATTGACGTATCAACATCGACATTAAAAAAATATTTGAAGAAACACAGATTTCATCCATACAAGTTGGTAATGTTCCACTAACTCACAGAAGATGACCCAGACCGAAGGATGAAATTCTTTGAAATTATGATGGAAAAATTGCTGGGAACCGTAATTACATAATTTGTTTTTCAGATCAAAGTACTTTTTTTCAACGCAAACGTGAATACACAAAATGTGCGGTACTGGAGTGACACAAACCCCCATATCTTTCGGAAAGGTCACACACAGTTCCCACATAAACTGAATGTGTGGGCAGGAATTCTGGGAAACCATATTGTAGGTCCTTTATCTCTGGGTGAAAACTTGAATGGTAATTTATACCTGGAGATGCTACAAGGAATGATCGATCCATCCATACTTCAAATACTAGAAGAAAATGAAAATGAATTCCAGGAACACATTACTTTCCAGCAAGACGGGGCCCCTCCTCACTTCCAACTTCAAGTTCGAGAGTATCCGGATGTATGATATCCTATGAGATTGCTTGGACGTCGTGGACCAATCGAATGGCTGGCACGATCACCAGACCTCAGACCTTGTGACTTCTTTATGTGGGGTTACATCTAATCAAAAGAATATGAACTGCAATCCGACTCTTTGGAAGAACTGAAACAACGAATAACATGGGTGTGTGCTGGTATATCTGCAGATATGTTACATAATGTTCGGCAATAATTTTTGAATCGAATATTTTATTTCAAAGAAGCATTAGGCGGACATTTCGAACACCTAAATCGTTAATTCACAACAGTTTTGCTTCTTATACTCAATAAATAAAAATCCTACATAACAGTTCTTTGTTATACTTGACATTTCAAATGCATATTGTGAAAAATGTATGAAGGAAATAAAACATAAACCCCCATGCTATTTGGAATTTTCAAGTTGATACTCCCCCGCGCCATCTATCGGGCAGTTACGATGTCTTTCATCAAAAAGTAGCACGGTGATATCATTCAATACCTTCTTTTTTCATTGTTGTACGTCGAACCATTCGAAAGCGTGACATTTCAAATGCACATTGTGAAAAAATAAATCAACCAAATGATAAAAACAATGAGATGGTTGGAAATAGAATTGAATTATATTTTCAACGATGTACCACATAACCCCCCATGTTATTGAAAATTTGGAAGTTGATGTGCCCCCCCCCCCACGCCATCTATCGAACAATCACAATGTCTTTTATTTCAAAAAGTAGTATCAGTGATATCATACAATATCTTTTTTTTTCATTGTTTTACGTCGAACCGTTCAAAAGTTATAAGGGTATGGAGGGGGACCATAAATAGCCGCAAAGTCACACAGCAACGAAATAAAAAAAAATAGATTATTGGAAAAACAATTGAATTTTCTTTTCAACGATGTGCACACGACCCACATGCTATTTCAAATTTTGAAGTTGATGTGCCCCCCCCGTGCCATCTATCGGGCAATCACAGTGTCTTTTATTTCAAAAATTAGTATCGGTGTTATCACACAATACTTTTTATTCATTCCTCATCGTCGAACCGTTCAAAAGTTAATAGGGGGGGGGCTATAAAAAGCCGCACTGTATAAACACAGTACGCTTTGCGCGTAGAGTCACTGATGTTTTACTCCTACACGTAACGAAAAAAACAACACAATTCAAACATACATATCACTTTATTTTCAATATATATACATTTGTCATTAGACATTCACATCTATATATTTATTTTTAGTTTTAATTTTGTCAACTCATTGAGTTGACCACTTTCGCACAAGTGTTGGTTTCTAATTATTTCCCCCATGATATTTCAAATTAATTTTTTTTTTATTTCAAAATATGAACTGGCTCCATTTCCCATCATCTAATTCAAATCGAATCAGTCCATATGGAATGTTATGAAAGTTTGCAGCATATTTCAAATTCAATTAATCTCCCTTCTATACTTTTCATGAATCATTCATGTCTGTCTGAGAACGTCTGAAGGAAACGCCGGGCTGGATGATATTTTAAACATAGGTACAAAAAGAAATCCGAGAAAAAAGAAAATACATTAGCGAAATACATAAATTTTCCTCCGGCGCAGTAAACAAGTTTTCAATAAGAGATCGACGATGGAAAAAAGAAAATCTACTTAGAAGACCTCGCTGAGAAAAGCATTTCTCGCATCCAACGAAATTGTCCGACTACAATGTGACATAAGTGACAATGGATTAATCTTGGAAGGTGTCTTGAATAGAATACTGGTTTTGCCGAGGGAGTATTCCAGTGTCGTTGCAATTAAGGGATAGTGCTATATCTCTTCTCACAGACGGTATAGCAGAACTCTAATAAGAGCTTTCATTGGGAATCTTGAAACTCGTTTCATTGAAATTAATATAAAAGCGACCAAAATGCATGAATGGTCATTACTGGGGTCTTGGTAACTTATACATTCTTCATTTTACTTCGCGAATACATTGGCGTAGCAATGTCAAATTGCCTCACATTTACTCAGCGGTGGTGGAGCGTATCTATTTCAAACAATACAGTATTGAAGAATCTCTATTTTCTGCTCAATATGTGAAGGAAATTTAAATATTGAAATAACTTTTCATTTGAATTTTCCACATCTGAAAGATTGATTTTCCAAATTTCCATTTTTTCACGTCAAGTAGGGAACCGAAAGTTTCCTTATGAATAAATATTATTCAAGAATATATACATGAATCATAAATGTAACCTACAAGGACACTACAATTAGGTGGAAAATCAGTATAAAACCTCTCTTATTACAGAGATCGATCACTAAAAACAATAATACCGTTGGAAAAACCCCATTTTTGCCTTCAATTTTTCGTTAAGAATTTCTTTAAAAATCGAGAAATTGTCCGTCTGCTTGGAGTGGCATTTCGGTAGTGTGACGTCACGATACTGTTGGGACTCGGATCAGCCACATGCATCAGCCAATCCAATCCAATGGTATTTATTGTCTATCATTGAATTATACATTGTAAAACCTAACTAAATATATATATGCAAATGAAACAATCTCTTCTTGGTGCTCCTGTTCTTGTGGGGGGTAGAGGAGGACGGGAGGATTTGGCATACGTGTGGGATTGTTGACCTTCCGCTTGTCCTCCCGAAGGGTCGAAGGGATTGGCCCCTGCTGATGTTGGCAGGTTGCCTTTAATATATTTGTTTTTTGTTCTTGTTAATAATTGGTGTTTGTGGTGCCTCCTGCGTTAGCTTATGCACCTTATTTCCTTTTGTAAATTTTTTTGAAAATTACGGTTTTTTTATTCTCACTACTCTTTTATTTCAACTTGTGTTCGTTAATCCGGAAAATGAAATAAACTAAACAAAAACAGGCTTTTAATAATTCTGCGCTTGTTAACTATTTGTCCCTGTCTGGGATTTTTCTCTATTCAATTTTTTCTCTTCATTGCAATACTTCTCTATATAGATCTAGATTTTGGTAGACAACTCCGTGTTTTCTGTGTAAGTATGTCCTAATGTTTGTTATGTCTGCCGTGAGCGGAATTTTAGTAATGTGGTATCAGTAGAACTTGTCGGAAACTTTGAGTATGAACCGGATGTACCTGTTACTGTTAGTAACTATACAGAGTGCCTTGTTCTGCAGTCTTTCCAACCTTGATAGTTGGGTTTTTGGTGGACTGCAGGAAATTGGGCAGGCGTATATCATAGCAGGTCTTATGATCTGCTTGTAGATCCCTACTTTATTATCTGTTGAAAGCTTTGAATTAGGTGCGATGAGGGGGTACGTGCGTCTAATTGCGGCCGCTCCTCTCTGTAGCGCAAGCGCTATGTGGTTGGGCAGATACATACGCCTGTCCAATTCCACCCCCAGACATCTCACAGAGGGGCTTTCTAACACTTTGTTGTTCTCGATCCTCAACTTCCCGAAGATCTTCACATTCGTTCGTTTCTTCGTGAAGTTAACGACCTCCGTTTTGTTGGGATTCAACTTTATCTTGTTATTTTCCATATATGGTATGACCAACCGATCCAAATGAATCTGGAGCTACATCGCAGCCACTTCGCTCTGGTACGAGTGGGCGTAGATCGCGGTGTCCTTCGCGAACATAGCCGTACTCGTCCGAACGATGGTCGGAAAGTCATGTGAATACAGGGAATACAAGATTGGTGGCAGCGAGGACCCCTGCGGGACACCCGCTCCAATTGTATGTTCCTACAAACTGGTTCCGTTTACGTTTACCCTAAATGTCCGCCACGACAAATAGCACTCAATGATTTTGATAAGGTATAACGGCATGTGTGCCTTTGACTTTTTGGCGATCAACCCCTCTATCCAGACTGTGTCGAACGCTTTTTCGGTATCCAACAGGATCATAACTGTGTTGTGGTCTCTGTGAAAAGCCTCTTTTACCCCGTGAACAACTTGGGCTACTTTTGAGGCTGTTGAATGTCCTCTCCTGAACCAGAATTGCTCAGGCGGGATAATGTTCAGCTTCCCCTCAGAGTCCTCAACACGATTCAGGAGGATATCATCCACCACCTTGGCAATCACGCTTAAAAGGAAGATGGGCCCATAGCTCTCAAGGTTATTCTTGTTTTTTCCCGACTTGAGAAGTGGGATTATTTCCGCTTCCTTTAAACAATCTGGATAATGTTTGCATCAGCCTGAGCCCAGTCAGCAGTCGACTTTTTTTCAGCATTGTGGTTGTGACTGATTGTTAATGATTTGTGTTTTTTTATCCAGCAGTCTATTCAACTGATCATCACGATTTTTAGAAGATGGCAAATAAAATTCAGCCAAGATTTGTAATTTGCCTAATGTAGATATTTTCATGGTGCTCGAATATGTAAGAAACGACAATGACATCAACGCCGAAGAAATACGAAACATGGAGCAGATACTATTGTGTTCATCATACTTTTGATCGACGTAACGGAAATGATTGTTTCTTTCTGTCTTCGACATATTTTACAGATCATCGAAAGATAATTATGGTGATCAAGCACTGGGTTACGTTCCCCTGAAACGAGACGGGCTCCTTTGTATTGTTAATTGCACGGAATATAAAGTAAGATCGACAAATTTTCGTGTGGAAATGACAGTCGAGGAAGAAGAAACGTTTCGAATGACATCTTTATTCGAAATGTTTCCTGTGGATTGTGCAGCTGCGAAAGGTGAAAATAAAAAACGAATCGATAGTAACGGGAATAATATCCAAATCAAGAGAATCAGGAAATTTTCAAGATTCGTTCGTTCGTTTGTAATGGAACTATGCAAAAATACATCAATACGGCAACAATTGAGTTATGTCCAATATTCGTAGAGTGTATTACATTAATATTCATTTATTTTCGTAATTTTGGGAACTTACAACTAGAAATTCATTGCTCTACTCTTTTCTTATACTGTCGGAAAAGAACTGAAAATACATAGAACTTGTCAGTTACTTTTGTAACATTTTTAAGCAGCAGCCCTTTTTTGCTTTCAGGGGGTTGTAAACATGCGAGAACTTTCTAAATGTGTTTTTTCTATCGCTGGAACGAGGAACCTGCTGTTACCAAAGTACTGCGCAATTGGAAAAATCCGTATGTACTTGCGACGAGCAACGACGTTTTTTTCTTCGTTCTTTGGAGGGCACGCAAATAATTGCGTTTTTTTCATCTTGTTGTATTCCCCCACAACCAAGCACATAACACCAACGATTACTCATTTTTGGAGGAGGCAGTTTGAAAAATTTCACATTACAGAATGAATCTAATCTCATCTTATATATTTAAACAAAGAATTGTTGTATATATATATATATATATATATATATATACAACATTTGTTGGTGACCTGTTAATGTGCACGAAATCTCGTGATATTAAAATTCCACGATATTAGGTTTAAGCTTCACCGCATAGATTATAGATGTCAAGTAGGAGATTTAAGCCGGTTCTGGGTCTCCCCCCACCACTATGACGTCACGTGTGACCTTGAATGGTTGCAGGTGTGCAATGTGGTGTGTGTTTGACTAGTTGACTTTGGTTTGTCATTGAGTTTGATTGGTTTGGTCATTTGAAG
>JAFIRS010004897.1:0-71442 GCA_018342105.1 Gonioctena quinquepunctata
GATGAAATGGCACAAGAGAATGAACATCAGCTTGGATATATTCATTTCCACTTTTGTTGGTCTGCACAGAAAATGAGACCCTGTGACAATTGTTGAAAGTGTCTCAGAATTCCAAATAGGTTGTTTCATGATATATCTTCTGTAGATACTCAAAAAGCTATGTCCCAATGTATGATCAACATCGTGTTCTGTGAGGCAAAGTTTGAAGTTACTCGAAAAACCATTATCTTCGACTCTGTGTTAGTACTTGCTTCTCCAAGAGACTATATCGGTTTCACTACGCTATTCGTACTAGAAGAAATCATCAGAAGTAGTGTTCGTGTCCCCATCAATCTGCCACAAACTGTCATTTCTTAGAAGAGAATATATACGTAGTACCGCTGTTGCAAAAATTACCATACATTTGCATGAATACCATCAAGGGGTACCACCTGTCAGTAAAGTTCATCTCTATAGTCATGCTGATAGAATCAAGGATAATTTTTCACTATCGCCAGCACCACGAGGCCGCCAAATAAATCAGCTGTGACCACCTGATCAAAACAATGTCAAAAGGTTATTGCCGATACCTCAAGAAAATTTCAAAAAGTTTGGTTTTCTGTTATCATTACCCCAAGCGACTCCATATGGCCTGCCTTGCCTAGGAAAAACTGAAATCTATCACTCAAAACAGTTTACGTTTGAACTGTGAAGTTTCTGCATACGCCTGATAAGGCTGATCACTTCCTCTTCTCATAGGAATGAAAAGTACCAAACATTCTCGAAACCACCTTCGCGAGCATTGAGCATTGAAATAAACTAAAATATTTCCTGGTTACACATGTCTATTCGATCGTGAAAAATAAACTGCTATTAAAAGCGTTCAACATGCTCAATCTGTTATGTGCTCCCTTATAGATGAACTACATGTACCCAGCAGACGATGTCGTCCATTTCTGGACAAAGCTAGCAATCTCATGGCCCGCACGAATGATCTGATGATCTACGGACTGCAACAGTTTCCAAAATGTTGAATCTGTTGAACGTTATTGAAAGCCCCACAAAATCAATGCGATTAGATCTGGTGAATGAGAATAAACACTGTCCCCTCAAAGTTATTTTCAGTAGTTTTGAACCAGCGAATTTGATTATTTTAAACAAATTGAAGCTGAAGCTGAAATATACTACCAAGTAACATGAAGACATCCCATTTGATGACAGACAGAACCCCTATGCAGATTCCAGAACTGAAAAAAGACTGTTAGGGAGTGAAAGTGTTCTAACAATCAAATATATTCAAGGCACCGCAGCAATTGTTTTTTTTTTCTCTGGGAATAATTTTGTTTCTTTACTCTTATACTTTTTGTCTCACTTTTTTGAAATAACATTCACGTCCATGGTAATATAATAATAATAATTATGTATTTGCCGTTAGAACAATACATTCATCATCTATATTACATATTATGCACACTGCAAATAAAAAACGTGATACACTAAAGGCTTGCCTTGAAAGTGGTTTACATGGTTACCGCATTGTATAAAGTAAAAAACAAAAAAAACCTATAAGAGTAGATGCCAACGTAGCAGTAGAGTGAATAATTGATGAACTAACAAAATTGCAGAATAACTAACTAACAAAGTACAAGTAACAGTAACAAAATAGTAACAAAATAGAGACAGATAGTAACAAAATAGAGACAAAATAGATTTTCGATTTCTTGATATTAAAATCCATGTGAACAAGGAGTGAGTGCGATCAGGTCAGAAATGATATGTAATATTAACATCCACAAATTGATGTACCTGCAGTCGTGGAAGACCTCTAACCCATTTCTTTATTTTTTATTTGAATGTGGATATTGATAGAATTGATACAATTTCTGATGGTATAACATTGTAGAACCTAGGAGCTGAATAAGAAAAACTTCCATATTTATTTTCAGAGAAAGGGAGTTCCGATTTGAATTTGTGTCGCCTCGTGACAGTGGTAAAGGAGTATAATTGTCGGATATCAAAAATATTTGACTCTTGGAATAGTCCGTTGGTTGGGTAGAGGAAAGGTTTTTTGATTACCACTTTTATTATCCCTTTCTGGATTTTTTGTAGGTGTGTAATGTGATTATTCGTGGCAGCTCCCCATGCTATTAGTCCATATCTGATATGAGTCTCAGCAAGGGCAAAGTATTATATTTTCATTTGTTCAAAGGTAATGATTTGAGACAGGTATTTGAATTCATATAGTGTGAACCTATGTTTCTTCACTACATGGCTTATTTGTGTGGCCCATTTCAGATGTCTGTCTGAATATATACCTGGGTATTTGCATTAAGGTTTTGTATAAATTGTTGTGGACTTGTTTCCGATAGAAAAAGTGAGACTTTCGTATCCTGGTAGATGTCTGGAAGGGTGAAAAAATAGTTTTATTGAAATTTACGGTCAGTTATCGATTATTGAGCCAGTTAATTATCATAATGAAATCTCTTTCACATTTTATTTTAAGGGTATCCCAACTACTCGCAGTATATATGATAGCTGTGTCGTTAGCAAAACTCCAGATTTCACGTTCACTATTGATATTCAGTGAATCATTTATATATATATATATTTATATATATATATTTATATATATATATATATATATATATATATATATATATATATATATATATATATATATATATAAATATATATATATATATATTTCTTTGGCCACATATGTTTATATTCTTTATTTTCTCGGAATAAGGGCGTTAGTCAGTCTATATATTTTTCATTTCATTCGACGTTTCGACATTGTTTTATGTCATCTTCAGGTTACTTTTAAAAAATGTAAACCATGTATGGTTGAAAATAAAAAGACATAACATCAAATACGTTTGATTAGGGACATTAAAACTTACACAAAAATTCAATATTTTCTTCATTTTTCGATGTCCATGATCGAATGAATGGTTGAATGTCTCAGATCACTGGTTGGTTTGTTTTATCTGTTATCGTTTTTTTTAAAATATTGAGGTTCGACATATTCAGTTATAGTATTATCTATAGCTATATCATGCAAGATTTCGTGAGATGTAAAGATCAGTTTACTATTTTTTTCTAATAATTTATTGTTGTGGGGGAGTGTTTCAAATGTTATTGTAGATTTGATTGGGATTTTTTATGTGTTTCTATTTTAATACTGTTTGTATCTTTCTTATGAATCATTTTGAGGAAATTTAACTTTTTGTTTTTCTTTTCAAAATTTCAACCTTATCAAAATGGAATATGTTGGTTTTCTTTTGGTGTTAGAAAGCGTGTTGTCCGATTTTTGATTTTTGGGTTGTTTTCAGGTTGTTTGATTGACCTCTATAGTTCTTTCGCAATCTTTCATGATATTTTATATACGGTATGGGTTTGTTTATTTTTTTTGAAATTTCAGGTTTTATTTTGAATATAAAATGTTATTTGTATTTTGTAATCGATGTGCTATTGTTATGTTGTTTTTTATACCGTTTTGTTGATTTTATGGATATTTTTTATCATGGTGAGGGTACATTTTTGTTGTTTTTTTTGTTTTATTGTTATCATTATTAATAGCTATATCCTTTTTTTTGATCGTTTTTTTCCACGAAGTCATCTGGAGATATTTTCATAGGATATTTTTATTTTTCCTCAATTTTTTCTGAACTTTGGATGGAGCCAGTTCATGACTCGGCGTTAAGTTTGAATGACATTTTAAAGCTAAGTGGATTACAAGTAGTTTGTGTGATGTGATGAGTTGGGTTTAGTGAACCAGTTTGTGAAACTTTTTCCCAAATTGTCGTATATTATAGATGTATCAAGAAAGTTTATTTGTTGGTTTGTTTCTTTTTCTAGTGTAAATTTTAATGTGGGGTGATAGTTGTTAAATTTTTCTAGAATTTCATCTAGTTTGTCATTAAGTATACAAGTTAGGCAATCATCTACATATCTTTTGAAAAAAACTGGTTCAAATGTTAGTGAACTGATGACTTTTTCTTCCACATACTCCATTACAAAATTAGCAATAAACGTTATAAAAGAAAAATGGCACGAAATTAAAAATCACACGACATTAACTTCGGAAGAATTTCTGAAAGGAATTGAACTTTGTCTAACTTCAACATACTTTCAATACGAGAACAAATATTATTCACAAACATTTGGAATAGCAATGGGTTCTCCAATTGCTGCAACCATAGCAAATCTTGCAATGGAGTATGTGGAAGAAAAAGTCATCAGTTCACTAACATTTGAACCAGTTTTCTTCAAAAGATATGTAGATGCTTGCCTAACTTGTATACCTCATGACAAACTAGATGAAATTCTAGAAAAATTTAATAACTATCACTCCAGATTAAAATTTACAGTAGAAAAAGAAACCAACCAACAAATAAACTTTCTTGATACATCTATGATATACGACAATTTGGGAAAAAATTGCACAAACTGGTTCACTAAACCCAACTCATCACATCGCTACACAAACTACTTGTCAAATGCACCACTTGGCTTTAAAAAAAATGTTATTCAGAACTTAACTGACCGAGCCATAAAACTGGCTCATCCAAAGTTCAGAAAAAGTAATTTGGGAAAAATAAAAGATATCCTTAAAGAAAATAACTACCCAGATGACTTCGTGGAAAAAACGACCAAAAAAAGATACATGCTATTTATAATGATAACAATAAAACAAAAAAAACAACAAAATATATACCCTTACCATACGTACAAAAATTAACCAACAAAATCAACAAAACGGTAGAAAAATACAACATAACAATAGCACATGATTAAAAATACAAATAACATTTTATATTCAAAATTAAAACCTGAAATTAAAAAAAAAAAAAAAAATAAAACCAAACAGAAACGAATTCAAGCCCACAAATACTCAGAAACGGACATCACAGCATTGTCTAAACACACAAAGGAAAACCAACATAAATTCGATTTTGACAAGGTTTAAATTTTGACAAAAGAAAAAAAACCAAAAGTTAGAGATTTCCTCGAAATGATTCATATGAAGAAAGATACAAACAGTATTAACAAAAGAAACGACATGAAAAATCTCAATCAAATCTACAATAAGTTATTTTAAACACTCACTCCACAACAATAAGTTTATTAGAAAAAAAAATAGTAAACCGATCTTTACATCTCTACACCGAAAAGTCTTGCATGAATTATAGCTATAGAGCCCTAGTACTATAACTGAATATGTCGAACACTCCAATGTATTTTATTTAAAAAAAAAACGATAACAGATGAAACAAAACAAATACCAGTAATCTGAGACATTCAACAATATTCATTCGATCATGAAACATCAAATGAAATGAAAGAATGATAGTTGAATTTTATTGTAAGGTTTTAATGCCCCTTTTAATTTTTAAACGTATTTGATGTTATGTAACGTATTATGTTTTTAACCTTAACATGTTTTACGTTATTTTGAAGTCACCTGAAAATGACATATACAATGTCGAAACGTCGAATGAAATAAAAAATATATAGACTGACTAAGGCCCTTATTCCGAGAAAATAAAGAATATATATATATATATATATATATATATATATATATATATATATATATATATATATATAAATATATTGGAGAGTATCGGTCCGAAAAATGATCCCTGCGGAAGCCCATAGGTAACATTTGCAGCAGAGCTCATTTTATCACCAATTTCAACATATTGATGTCTGTCTTCCAAATAACTTTTGGATAGTTGTTATGCAGTTCCTCAGAAGCAAACACTCCAACACACCTGATAACTGAGTGTGACTGACTCTGTCGAATGCTTCTTTGAGGTCGACAAATACATCTAGTGTTGGTGTCTTGGCATCAACATTTTTAGATATTTTAAATTTTTTTCCGTGAAACCGAACTGTTTGGTTGATAATAATTTATACTTCTTCAGAAATCCTATAATGCGTTTCTTGATTAGTTTTTCTATTATTTTTGCTAGAGTTGACAGACATAGGTTGATAGTTTCCCATATCAAGTTCATCACCTTTTTTATATAGTGGCTTAACTACTGGTGAGTTCAGGGTTCCCGGAAAATGTCCCGTTTCAAAGCTTTTATTGATAAAGTGGGTGGTGTTATAATGAAGTGTAATACGTTCATTAGAATACTTTTAGTCATACCGTCTAGACCGGGATCTTTTCTATCTTTCAATGCCTTGAGAATTTCCATCACTTCATTTTCGTTGGTTCCGGTTAGATAAAATGAATTTTCCAATTTCCTGGAAATTCTTTGTTCTTCCACATTGGTATAATTGATTATACCATTTGCTAAAATTTTCCCAATCTCCGAAAAGTATTCATTGAATTTTTCGGCAATCTCTACTTCTTGGCAAATAATATTTCCTTTTGGTCCTCTGATTTCAGTTATGTTTTTATTTTCCTTTTCAGTTTTTGTTATTACACTCACGTATTTCCATAGGCTCGTTGTATTATTTTTATGTTTTTGTAATTTGATGTTGGTAGTAATTTAGTTTGACGAAATTAATAAGATTATTCAATTTATTTCTGAATTTTTTGTACTGCTTTTTTTATCTATGTTTGTAGGATTTTTTTTCATTTAAGTGTGAAGCTTATTTTTTGTAGTTATTGATTTAACCAATCCATTAGTTATCCAAAGTTATGACATGACTTGAGCTCGACTGATTTTGTACTGGACTGAATACGCCTTTTGAGTTTTGCAATGAATATATTGGTAGTTTCGTCTACGTCGTCGCGAGTATTAATATTTCGCCAGTTTTCGTTTGTTATAAGAGATCTGTACTTATTTTGGTCGAAAAACTTTCTGGTGATTGTTTTCCCTATTACTTTTATTTCAGGGGAAGCCAATTGCACGACTGTTGAGTAATAATCCGTGATATCTTATTCTATAATCATTGAGGTAATTTCGAAGGGTTTTGTGTTATCTCTAATATAAAAATGATCAATGCATGTCTGACTTTCACATTGTATTCTGGTTGGCTTATTAATTGCTGAAATGAATCCGTATTCTCCCAAGATATTCTGATAATTTTCTACGTGATCCTCATCTTCATTCAATATGTTGATATTAACATCTCCTGAAATTAAATGTGTTTCAGAATTTCTTTGTATATTTTCGAAATTTGTTTCAAGATGGTAATTAAATTCATCCACAGTTGTGGAAGGAGGTCGATAAATTGTGGTCATCAGAATATGTTTTCCACCTATTTCCATTTTTAATTCCAATGATTTGATGTCCCCAATTTGCAGAACGGAATATTCAAATGGAATCCCCCTATGTACATAAACTACTATTCTATCGTTTCGATTCATAACACCCTCATATGGTTGTAATGATCAAGTTTGTATAGAGTGAGATCTTCGATTTTCCAGGTTTTCGTTAGTACAACACAATGAATTGGAGACCTTATTCCACTGAATAACACTTTGAGGTGGTCTAAGTTCTTATCAATACTCCTTATATTTGTGTGGAAGATATTGAACACTCCCTTACTACTATCATCGAGAGTAACATTGATATTATCAGTCGTTTCAGCAGTTGATGTATCAATGGTTTTTATCCTAAAATCTCTTATATACTGATTAATTTTTGAATATATGTCATCGGATATCAGTTCCAAATCCTTTCCAATATAAAATCAAGCAATACAGATACAAAATGTTACTGCGGATAAAAATAATATGAAATTTGATTATTAAATTGAACAACAACAACAACATTGAAAGATATGAAAATTCGATTTCGAATAAGTTCAATTATCCTAGGACAATTTGGAGACAATATTGAAGATAAAATAGAATAAAATACCTTAGCCTTAGCACTTAGTTAAAGCACATTGTGTTTTTTTTTAATTTATCATAAAATGTCCACATAATATCCTTCTTTGTTCAGTTTACCTGGTTTTTGTTGATGGAGCGTTCTTGGTTTCTCCTGTTTTGCTTTATATAATTGTGTTGGTGGTCCGGTTTTTTCAGTTACTGGGATCGCTTGGGTATTTTGAATTTGAATTTGATGCCTTCTTTATGGGTTGGGCTGTTGGAGTAGAAGGTGCACTGATTGGTTTGTTTTCGGAGAATTCGTTTCTTTCTAGGTCTTCAACCATATAGTTAACTCCATTTACTACTAGTTTGTCACCTCTTTTATAACAGTCTCCTTGATTCTCCTCTTGTTTAGCAGGAAGGGTCTACCTGAGATTTTATTATATTTCCTTTGTGTATCTGTTGAGTCGTTTGTTATGAAGATATTCTCCCCTTTCAATTTGTTGCAGTTTTTCATGATTGTTTTCCGGTGAGGCAAGAGTTAAATTCAATTTTTATGGGACAATTATCTGATTTTCCTAGGCTGTAGATATCGCTGAAATCACTTTCCTTTAACTCTATGTCAAGCAAGTCTTTGAGATCCTGACACAAAGTATCAGCCGTGACCTCTTCTTGTTTTTTGTTCAGTCCGAAAATCTAAATATTTTTTATTTATTTATCTCTGCTTTTCTTAGTTTTTTCACTCCATTTCTCACTTCACCATTTTCTGTTTCCAGTTTTGTCACTGCGTTTTTCAATTGTTCTATCTTCATAAGCAGTCTCGTTTCACTAGCCTCGATGCAGTTCTTTATTTCCGTCCTATTTTTCAAGATCTCTTCATGAATATCTATTATTGCTTTTTCCACATCCATCATCTATATAGTAGTGCCGCCGAAACAACGTATACGGTTCCCTTTATGGTCTGGCTTATATTCTTCAGAGTCGATGTTTGTTTACTTTTTTTTATTGCCTTTGTATTTTTGGGCATGCAGAAATGATGTAGATATGTTCAAATCAGGTGTAACGTACATTCGGTTTGGATATTTCATGGGGTGATATCACTGTTCATGTCACTGGTTGCTGATTTTTTCAATTTTTGGTCGTTTTATTCACAGCTACTTCGTTACTTTCCACTCGAAATTAAATCAAAATCTACATTCGCTAACGCTCGCCACATATAGCTAGTATGAGTATATAGATAGAACCAATATATTGAAAATAGATTGCTGTTCCGGGTTGACCACATGATATTCTCGATATCATTTCATAAAAAAATATCAATTTATACTATCAATTTGAATCGCGACTTATAATAATCATGAATTTGCTCGTCTGTCTGATGACTCACCTTTTAAGGCCCGGCCAATGGAGGTAAGAATCGTAGGCAAAATTGAGGAGAAAAACAGTGATGCCTGTTTCTTTTGCCAACATACTGAGTCCTCCGAAAATTGTACTGATCCAAGTGTGGCACTCTCCGTTAGTTCCCCTGGAAAAAATAAACTACATTCATCTCCATGATCATAAACAACCCAACAATATATTAATTAATTTTTTCAGGATATCAAAGAGCTGTTGATATGTGTACGGATTGGGCAATATCTGGGTGGTAAGTTCCAAAACAAGTGGATCGATTTGCGATGGATCCAAAGAAGGGTGAGGCTTCAATGGAAGTGGTTCAAATTGGATAAGATCCGATCTGTTACTTCAGACAATGAACTCAAATTAGTATACGATGTCTTGTTAGGAAGTAACTATTTTCCTGTTCTACTATAACATTCGAAAGCTCCATATAAATTCGAAATTCGTATCTCTGTTGATAAGAGGCATAAAAATACCATTCATGTTCAAAATAAATCCGCAAATTAAAACTAACCAGATAAGTAATATGGGTTCCATCCGATCCATTACATGATATACCACACCGAACACTTGAATTACACCAATCCATCCTGCGACGCTTCGATGCAATCATGTTCGCCTGAACAGCCGAATATCCTAGAGCTCGCCGAAATCAAGATGGTCTGTCACTAGCCGCGATCGAAGTAGCTTGCAATAGTGGAGAAATGAATAGATGAGACGTCCGAATGGAAATGTGGAAATATTATGAGGTCGAGAAAATTGGAACTGCGCCGGCCCGAATTTGAGGTTCCGTACAAAGGACTCTGGGGAGTTCAGTTGTGAACCAGGAAACAAAGTAAGCATCACGTAGACTGCTACCGACCCGAGGTCTGCCAAACAGATTGCCGAAGTAGTGTTGGAGGAAAATTTCCGAAGTTGGTAAATGAAATACGCCAGTTGAAAAAGACCGAACATTATTGTGATTGCCTCAATTGCCAGTCCGCGCATGATCAAGAAAACAATAAGTGGAGGGAAAGAGTGGCCAAGCTTCATTTAATTTCGCGCTAGAGAGCTCAATTCCGTATCAGACCCGACTTGAACCACCACGCGTATGAAACGGAACCAGAATTTTGTGATACAGTGTTCCCAAGTGACCGAAAACTGGTGAGCATTCTTCTCATTAGGTTATAATTCATGAGTTGATGTGCGGATCGATTTAATGAAATGAGAGTTAGATACGTAGATATAATAGACAGGTTGATACGGTTACTGGAAAAGTAGAAACTTTAGCGTCCCACTTCATACAATCCAGAATAGTTATACGCGTGAATGAGATAAATAATTGGGAGGAACAGATGAATACGGTCTCTGGGGTGAAAGACACTCTAGCGTCTGACTACATACAATCCAGAATAGTTTTTCATGTAAATGAGATAAATAGATAAGAAAACACGTGGACACGGTCACTGCGGTGCTACTCACTTCATACGATCAAGATAATTTTTCTGTGTAGGTGAGATAGATAGATAGGAAAAGCGAGTAAGCACTGTCACTGTGATAATAGACACTGTAGCATCTCGCGTCATATATTCGAACCAGAAAGATAGAAGTAGGGGATTCAGGAAGATTCAGAGAAGCTTTACAAAAACAGAAAAAATAAGTTGGGTTCCGTCTACGCGAGGAAGTACGAACTGCTAACTTAACCCATCGCTTTGGCCTTCCGTGAGCTTGCATTTGATCACCGATTCCATGTCAAACTCTGTAGCCTGAGAATCTACCATTTGCATTCATTTTTTGAGCTTCTATACTACTCTATGGGACTTCCCTCCTTGCATGTGCTTTTGGTTGCTGTAATAAAAGTTAATAATGAGACCGCATTTTAATTATAGCTGGAAAAGACCCTTAGAGCCTTGATGGTATATAAATATATATATATATATATATATATATATATATATATATAATAAAATAATAATGAATTTTATTCATCATCATAAGTACAAATATATAAGATAGTAGAGTACACAGATTTTTTTTCATATGGTAAATAAGCAGATTGGCCCAAAAAAGCTCTCAAAGAGCTTGTCTCTGGGCAGTTTCTACACTATGAAGAAGAAGAAGTTCATTCAATCTCAGTGAATAGACATGGCATTCAGTTACATATAAATGAACAAACATGTGGAAACAATACCTCAGAAGTGGTGGAAACTACTTGTATGTGGAGTATTGATTTAATCATGGTAGACTCACTCACATTATAGTGTCTAAAATGGTCTGCAGAAAAAATTCCATTGTATAAAACATATTTTAGTATAAATATAATAATTGTAGAATTTAAAATACGATATGGATATGGATATGGAGTTACAGTATGTGTATATGAAAAAGAGGGAAAAGAGTATGTATATAAAACTCAAATTAAATAACTATCATATAAATGTATATATAAAAAAAATGTACGAGGAGATATATATGTATATAGAACTTAAATCAGATAACTTTCCTATAAATGTATATATAAAATGAAAAAGAAAAGGAAGGGCATTGGTATACACATGAAAAGGAGTAGGAAAAGACTACAGTACAGAAAAATACACTAATCCTATCAAAACCATTGAAAAATAAATACATAAAAAAAGACAGGCACAAGAAGGTATATATAAATATCAAACAATGAGCAAAAAAATTAAAATATTGGTATGAGTAAGAGCCAGAGCACAATAGATATACGAATCATATTCAAACCACATCAAAGATGAGCATATTGAATCTTATGCTCAAACGGAAGTGATAAAATAATTTCGGGGTGATTAATAGTATGAAGGTGAAATATTCTATAGGGAACAACATCCTAGATTGAAAGGAGCTGCGAAATAATGTATTCGCTTGCAGCCAATGCTTAATTTTTTTTTTGAACATTGCAGGTGAATTTATTTTACGGATTTTTAAGAGTATTTTGTTGTGTAATCTTGGACCAAGAGAGACATGACTTCTCAAGGTGAGAGTTCTGTTAACTTCAGGAATGTGTACGGCAAGAGGCTGATTTCTTGTGGAGTACTTATTCTTTGTAGGATTTTTGTTTTTGATGAATTCTTCTTTGTTTATTATACACTGTGAGTAGAGTTCTTTGATATCGAGGTCTCGCAAAAGGTCAAAGAGTTCTACTGTGGAGAATTTTCTGTCTTTCCCATGAATAATCTTCAAAATCCATTTTTGTAAAATTTGATTGGGGATAGACAATGATTATATGCACCACCCCATGCTATCAATCCATACCTTAGTTGTGATTCCACCAAGGCGTAGTAGATAGCCTTCAACTGGTCAATATTTACCATCGTTTTGAAATGCCTGAATAGGTAGAGCAAACTCCTTAGTTCCCCAGCTAGTTTTGTTATATGATGATCCCATTTCAGGTTGCAGTCGATAGTTAAGCCCAAATAACTAGTTGAAGTGGCTGGTGGTATTGATATTGTTGGGGTTGTTTGCGAAATTGGGGGAAAGTTATCGAAATTATTTTTTTGTATACTGAAGGGCACGTAATGTGTTTCATCAAAGTTGATGGTCAGAAGCCTGGAGTCAAACTATTCTTTTATTTTTGAAAAATCTGTTTGGGTCTTATCGAATAAGTTGGTCCAATTATCTGCGTTGTAGGAAACAGCAGTATCATCCGCAAAACTTACAATCTGGCCTCCGATTTCAAGGAAAAGCAGATTATTCAGGTGAATATTGAAAAGGCAGATACCAACACAGTGCCTTGTGGTACACCATACTTGATGGTTTTGAATTCACCTAAAGTTCCTTGAACTTGACTTCTTTCAGCTGAGTAACTTTTCAATATATATATATATATATATATATATATATATATATATATATATATATATATATATA
The DNA here is from genome assembly GCA_018342105.1 of Gonioctena quinquepunctata. Classification (NCBI taxonomy): domain Eukaryota; kingdom Metazoa; phylum Arthropoda; class Insecta; order Coleoptera; family Chrysomelidae; genus Gonioctena; species Gonioctena quinquepunctata. The sequence continues at coordinate 13,025 of JAFIRS010004897.1, forward strand.
TATATATATATATATATATATATATATATATATATTTATATATATATATATATATATATATACATATATATATAGAGAGGAGCGGTAGTCTTTGCTGACTAGTTATGAAAAATTCTTTGGGACCACAACATACGCAATTGTACTCTTATAACATTATATTTCCAATATTACGACAATAAATATTGTCATCATCAGGGAGCTACAAAGGTGTTACTACTATAATGTAATTGATAAAGATACAAATGTATCCTTACTCACAATGTTGTGGGAATGGTCATTTCTCGGTGATATACAGAAACGATTTACAAGACAACATTAAAAAAACATGTAAAAACGAGGAGCAATAAATACAGTTATATCAAAAAGTATTTGTGCCAATGGCAAGAACAATTGTGGCAACATTTTTTTGTTATAAATGTGAAAGTGTGGGTAAACACAGACATAGAGTTTGGGAATAACATATCCTACAATGTCAAAGTCAATTTGTAAAAATTATTGAGAAGAAGAAGAGACAGTTGGTCTTAGCTGCTCTGTGATATTGGACACCATTGCAATTACTACTGAAGATGACATTCTATGAATGGTAGAAAATTATGGAAAGATACATTTTGTTATCATTTTATTTGTAGTGAGTTCGATGTTGGTTGATATTGAAAGAAATATTGGGAGCATTCGGGTTCTTGTCTAAAATTATTGAGTAAGAGTAGATCTCACTCGAATGATTGAGATCTGTTCTTTTGTTGAACCAATTGTTGGATTGAGAAATGAATGCCATTTCCTATAATATTCGTTTCGAATCATTCATTTCTTTTGCTAAAATTTCTGTGGGGTTGTAATCCATGTTGTGATCGTCTTCATTAACGTATTCACTGAGAGCACATCTTTCAGGGTGATGTCTACAATCACTTTTGTGGGAACTTATACTGTTTTTCAGTAACCTGGTACTTTGACCTATATATTCAAGGTTACAATTTGCACAAGGAATGCAATGAACTCATTTTGATTGTGGAAGTGATGGAGTTCTATCCTTGACCACATAAATCAATGGATTTATGGTTAAAACAGTTCTTTGGGCTATTTTTATATTGCCAAATTTGTTGAAAATTCGTGAGAGCTTAGGTGTGATTTCAGCAATGAGAAGTGAAGAAGTATGAGAAGTGATCATGTGTGATACAGTATCACCATTTTCATCATCAAGATATTCAGGTATAATGTTACAGATGGTGTGCTTAATAAAATCTTATTCAATAAGGATGAATGATATGAATTTTGTTTGAATAAATTGTGGAGAATTTTCCAATTTTTATGGTGAAACGATGGATTAGAGATACGTAGAACACGTTGTTTCATCTGCTTGATCGAGTTTATTTTCAGTGGTTGTTTGTGGTACGACCAATAGTGCATGTGTCTACCAGAACTGATCGGATTTCTATACCAGTCAACTAGTAAGATGTTATTGGAAGTACGTATGAGCCTAGTGTCCAGAAACCGAACGCTACCTTCATCGTCTTCATATATATATATATATATATATATATATATATATATATATATATATATATATATATATATATATATATATATATATAATATATATATATATATATATATATATATATATATATATATATATATATATATATATATATATATAAATATATATAAATAAACCGGGTGTCCAAGGCTCGCCCCCATAACTTTTTTGTTTTCGGAGATAATGGAATGAAATTTGGAGGATCTGTTTAATGTATGAAACTGATTTTTTTGACAAGTAACTCAACTTCATGCAAATTTCGGATTCACCGGAAGTGACATAAACTTTCAATTTTTGAATAGGACACCTGGTATATTTTCAGTTTTTTGTCTTTATATTACATTCAGAATACAACGATGTATCATTTGTTACTGTTTGTAACTGTTGTTTCTATTCTCTTCTCAAAATACATTTTTATTCTAGAGGGCTATGGATACGTTCAAATAACTAATTCCAGTCCTTTTTGTGAAAATACAACTTCACTGTTTTCGATCAAGATGTTTCTGCTATGTGATATTTGATTTTGAAATTGTTATTACTATTTTTTGTATAATGGCAACACGGTGGCTCGTCATGTTAGACAAAAAGAGTCTTTCATTTCGATTAATTTGATACCGCACTCTATCAGGTTGTGAGAAAACTTCCGATAAAGAACTGAACACACCATAACGTGAGAACTTTTCCAAAATGGGGTTCCAGATGTTCAAAGTGACCTCCATCTTGTTGCTGACAAAGGCGAATTTTTCTTATTGTTGCTCTTACAATGTTTATCAACTGTCTTGGTGTAATTCTATGAATACCTGCCCTTACTGTGTCCTCTAATCCATGTCGTGTGGCAGGAGGTACATCATAAACCTTGTTTTCGATAGATCCTCATGAAAAAAACTAGAGGTATAAGGTCGGGTGACCTGATTTTTTTTTTTTAAAGGAATAAATAAGAGTACAAATTGAAAACAACCCAATTTTATCTTGCCGGCCACCTTACTGGACCCATATTTCCAATCCAGTTTTCGTTGTATGTTTCATGCAGATATTCCGTAACTGCCCGCAGGTTGTGTGGTGGAGCACCATCTTGTTGATAAAATAATCCAACTCGATCTACTAATGGAACTTCGTTCAAGAAATGCTCAGTTTCCTGCGTGAGGAAACTAAGATATCTAGCCCCTGTCAGGACACCGTCAAAAATTATAGGACCTAAAATACTGTCCCCTGAAATCCCAACCCAACAATTGAAACCAAACCTTTCTTGGAAATTCTCTTCCTCCATCAAGTGTAAATTTGCATCATACAAATATCTCCTATTATTTCTGTTGAAATGTCCAAATTTAGTGAAACGGTTATCGTCAGTATACAGAATTTTATATGGAAATGTCTCATCCTCCAAATATTTTCCAAAGAACCAATTGCAATGCCCAAGTCTCCTTGCATTATCGTTTCAGTACAGGTGCTGGTGTAGTTGATATTCAAATGAATGATATTCATGTTTCTTCAAAATGTTAGCTGCAGAAGACTTCGAAATGTCACATTCTCTTGCGATCTCCCTGAGCGACGATTTGATATTCACTTGAACGTATGCCAGAACATCTATTTCTTTTTCTCCACTGACAACAAATAAATCGTTCCCATCATCATCATGCTCAATTCGCATTTTTGGAATCAGTTTTGGAAAATAGTGCCGGGTCGAATGACGCCGATCAGGATATCTTTGTGCGTAGAGACGTGCCGCATCGGTAGAATTTTGCCTACACTCTCCAAAAACTAATAACATATCAACTTTCTCAGTTCTTGTATGAATATTGTTATTTTCAATGATTTTCAAACAATGTGGTACACAATAACTACCTAATTGACTTTGTAGAAGAGATGTAAAATAATATGTCGACACGTCAATTTTTACCGCAACAATTTGATGATTTTGTTTCAGTTGTGTTGGTCACAGGCTATTCGATGATTTCAAATCTTTTTTCAATGTCAATGAGATTCTTCATTCAACGAAAGTTCTAACGTTATATTTTCAGTTTTTTATCAAAAGTTTTCTTACAACCAAATAGAGTGGCGGTATCAAATTAATCGTAATAAAATGCTCTTTTTTTCTAACCCAACGAGCTACAGTATTGCCGTTTGGGGCTTGGGAATGAAAAAGTAGATAGACTCACAGAAAAAGGCTGAAACATCGTTCTTGGAACCTGAACGCTATAAAAAAACTCTACTGGATAGAAACATCTACAAGTGATGTTACAAGCGAATAAACTTTTTGGAACTCACAACCAGGAGAGATTTAGCAAATGCATCACTCTGAGTGAAAGTTGAATCGAATACTCACAGAAATCCTAACAAGTCACTGCCGACTGATAAACTGAGATTCGAAGAGAAAACAGAATGAGCATTCTACCAGGAGAGCGACAACATTTTCAGTCACATTTCGACAGACTGTTGAGTGGTGCGTAACACCAGGGAACTACAATAGAGAGCATATGAGAGGAAAGTAGAAAACCCATCAAACGTGCAGACATGCCACCTCCCAAACTTCCTGAGAGAAATAGGACTGGGGGATCGGAAATCATCAACCATATACAAGGAATAAAGACACAATAGATTCTATACACAAACAATACAATCAACTAACTGCATATAGGGACACAATTTCCATCACATTCCTTTGCCGTTATATACATAAAACAGTAATTACTGAAAAAGTGGTAAGTGCAAAATAATTAGTAAGGAGAAATGAAGTTTATGTGTGATAACGCATGCATTTGGTATCACATCAGAGACATTATTATTATTATTTGTCCAGGCCGCGACTCAGACAACATCTAAATAACAGCTGAAAGCAGAAATGCATGAATTATGTGCATGATACAAACCTCACATGTTTGATCAATCTCATCTTCTGAATGTCGAATCAGAAATAATTCCACGCAAATAATCCCAATTGTGAGATTTGTTCGCTTTATCCATCTAAAGCCTCATGAAATATTCGAAACATGTTCTGGCCTCCTCTGCAATCTCTCGATTCACATTACCCACATTTTCCATGTTATATACTTTCCATCGAAATCACGAGGGAAATACTTTCGAAACATTTCAACAGCATGAACGTGAACGTCCATCGACGGAGTTGCAGTTGTTCATGAATAAAATAAGAGTTTTTGTCTGCGAATACTCCCATGTGGTCGAATCATGTTGAGTGTTGAATAAAGTTGACAAAAGAAGAGAGCAAGTGGCACAAGTCAGAGAGAATTCGATCAATTTCATCAACACGATATAAAATTGATGTTATATTTTCGTAGTATGATTTAATTTTGTCCGTCTAAAAACTTACACATTATATTCCCTAATCAAATAATAATACAATGTGGTTCTAAGGGTGAAAACTCTGACGGTCTTCATCTTACAGCTGATTGTGAAGTGAAATGTCTAGCTGTTTGCAAGCTTCGATATAATCAAAAAAAGAAACTTTGTATTTTGTGCAGAAAATAAGTTTATGGAAATCGTAGCAGAGCGCTTTTGACTGGTGAGTCGTTATCATTGCATACCTGTCAGTTTGTAATGAGCCTTGAGATAATTCAAATCAGTTCAATATAGAAACTGGGAAATTGAAAAAGTGGGATTACTCACTCATCAGTTGTACGAGATGTGTTACTCATTGAACATAGTGGAAATTCACAAGACATACCAACTGAAAATTCATCCTAGTCCAGGATTATTCTGGATCACGTTTTTGAGAACAATTGTAATCTTGTTATCGTTCATTGTTGATGTATTATTGAAACTTGACATTTTGTGACCATGACCAGTGATATGGAATGGAAATGGAACAATATGGAAATGAGTTTCCATGTCAACCGAAACTCAGATCTGATAATTAGTCTAATGAGAACATAAATTCATCCAGTGTGCCAAAAAAATCTCAACAAAAGTATCCAAATTTGAGCAACTATATTACAACTCAGGTTCATAGAAGTTCGATGGGAATCCACCCACCCCCGAAACATTCAATCAAGTATCCCTAGGAAGAAAAAAAAGGGAGAGAAGTGCAGGTTATATAATCAATTAAAATATAATATAATGAACTGAACATAACTGAGAATTTATTTTATTCATTGGAGTAAAATGCTTGAATGCGTTTGTTATATTTCAGGCTTCTACGAAGAAGAGTGAATGGACTGTTTGAATTGATTTGAGCTTTGAGAAAAAGGTTATTGTTGAGCTACTCATAACTCTGTTTGTGTGAATCTTCAAGAAAATTCCTTATTGTAATTTTTGGAACTGACCTTCTTCAAAATTGGTAAAGTCCTACCTGGAGTAGATTCGTGGTTGTTAAATCCTATGTACCGGTCATTACATAAGATACTTTGTTGTCTGTAAGTTCCGCCAATGTAAGTTGCCTCACGGTCATTATAGTTCAACTTATGTCTGACACTTTTTGACAGTTTATTAATTCCATATTCCGTATTGACTAGGTATCTACTCAGATTATCATCAGTTTTGGAAGGAATCTCAAAGTTTTCAACGTTACTTCTGATGAAACCAGCTATCATGTGAGAAATATTGTCATTCGAATATGGAAGTGTCACCAATTTGTCAACCGTGTCTAATTCAGGATAAGCTAAGTAATGTTCATCTTACCACGTTTTCATTAGCTCACTTATGTGTCTGTCCGGTACAAATGATGAGCCTTGAAACTTCGGAAATGGCTAAGAACTGGATGACAATACAATATCAACTCGTTTTTCTGTCTATCCGTTTGTTTTTGTACGTACCACAAAAAGGGAGCGGATGTTATTTTGCGATTAAGATTGTGCTCCGCGATGGTGGACCCTATTGCGATTATCGACCTCATAGGCATCGCGCCAGGTAGTGAGTGAGTTTAAACCTCCAGAAAATAGGCAAATGGAACGAGCATATAAACAACACGAACATAAAACAAAAGAAAACTCTCAAAATATCCAGATACCCGGGAGGGACAATGAGAGATACAGAGTATAATGAAATGCATAATTATTTAGATATTTTTCTAATATACCACGTTTAAAGAGCGGAAATAAAAATTATAAAATAATTATTAAATATTTTTTTTCAATATACCACGTTTATTAAACGGACTGAAAGTACAAAATAATCATGTATTTTTTCAATATACCACGGGAAAAGGAAAAAATTTTAAAAGTATTCAACTGGATTTTTATTATTCAAATTGTTCTCCAAAATGAATATCTCTACTTTGTCAATATAATTTGACCTATTCAGAATAACTTAACAATTCATTTTGTCAGCTATTGAGAATATAAATTGTGAGTTACTATTTGTTTGACACTGTGATTGTTAATTGCCATTTGCTGAGTTTGACTTCATATAAGAGATTTCAAATAACCTTACGAATGATCCATTCGACATCAATATCCATTAAGAGTTGTTCAATAACAACATCAACTTCCACAGCGAATTCCAAAAGATTTCTCTCAGAAATTCGTGAACACAAAGCGAATTTGAATCTCAATTTCAACACGTCCATTTTCTCATCATCGAATACAATGTAAGGAAGATTTTTCACTCTGTCGTATAATATGAAATCTGAAAATGTTTTCGTGTTGCGTAAATTTAGTTTCGAGTAATATTTACGGATTGTCTGTCTGGGCAATCTCAATTCCAGTTCTGATTTCTGCAACAGTAGGGGTAACCTGTTCCCTGATACAATTGTTCTGAAACCAAATGCCCAGTTGTATTAAATATCTATCAATGGAAAGCTTTTTGTGTTTTCCAGAAATATTTAACATAAATGTCGTCAGTCAAGTGAAATACCCAGCTGTGTTCACGCATGGATATAGTCGAAGCAAGAAACTTTGTATTTCATGCAGAAAATAAGGTCATCGAAGTCGAAGCAGAGCGTATTTGACTGATTGGTTATCATCAGTGCTTATCCGTAAATGAGTAATAAGCCTTGAGATAATTTGAATCGATTTATTATGAAAAACCACAACTTTAGTCCAAATAGAAATTCAAAAATTTCGCAGGTCAGTTCCAAAAGATTCATAGAAATTTAATTAATTTCTCAACAATAAACTTCGTCTGAACGCAAGTCATTTCAAACAGATTCAACATCCCCCTTCACAGACGTATGAAATCAAACAATAGCATTCAACCATTCAACATCGATAAACAAAAATTTTTTTCACTCATTTCTGTTTGGTATTCGGATTCCCGTTACTCATTAATGGACTGTATTGAGTATAAACGTGTAATCAACTGATTTTCTCCCAGTTCTGACCCTATCTCTTCAATTGTTCTCTTCATAGGCGTAGGCACTTAGTCAAACTTAGTCGAGTTCTACATGATCCCCACCTTGGAGGATTAACCTTCAACCACAGATTAATACATTATATCGTCTTTGGAATTGGGCAGATCTTGTAAAATGCCCTTTCTAGTTCTCCGTTGTTAGTTTTCACTATGGCAACACGATTGATATTGTTTTTCTCTGGAAAAACCAGGACCATACGCCCAAGTCGCCATTTCAATGGAGGTGAGTAGTCTTCTCTTGTCAAAACCATATCACCCTCTCCTAATTGGTCGTAATGGTATTGCCATTTCAGCCATTGCAGAAGTTCTCCTTGCTTCAACGATTCCAAAAATCACTGTTCCAGCTGCTGAATTTTTTTTTAGTGGGATAGTCTGCCTTCTGGAATGTAGCCCAGATCTGGATCAGAAATGGCAGTCAATTATTTTGTAATTAGAAAATGGGCAGGTGTCAAAAGATTCAAATCGTTGGGATAGATGAATCGGGAATTCAATAAAGACCCAATTTGAACCAGCAAAGAGTAAAATTGTTCGAAAGTTGAACATACATGTCCCGCTACTTGCTAAAAATTATGCTTATACTGGACTTCACCCCCAAAGTCCTCCAAAATGTGGGGAATTAGCTGGGTTGAAGTGCCACTGAATATTATCACGTGTATATAATGTTTGAAAGTCAACATTATTTTTCCCTAGATATTTCATCAACCCCTTCTACTCTTCAGTGGCTTCTACGGAGCACATCTCATTGTCAGAATGGAGGTGACTTGGTGCTCCTCTACGTGCTACGATTCTTTCCGAAGTGAGAATAATTGCTTCAGAAGTCAAATCTGTTATGAGTTCATGGTGGATCGCTTCAGTTGAAAAAGAGACTAATAGGCTTACATAGCGCGTAGTCCACTTCCACCATATCGAATAATTTCCTGGACTCCAAACTAGATCTGGGTAGATTTCTCACGATGGGTTGGACAGCAGTTGCATTGGAACAACGGTAAAATTTCACATATTGGCGTGCCGTAGTCCCTACTAGACTAAGCCCCTGCGACGGCCAGAATCTCTCCATGATCGAAGCAGGTTGTTATTGGGGACTGGCATCCATCAATCGCATATTTTCATTTCGTATAATGGGTTTTGTGAAAGAATATTTGGGAGAAACTTTTATCGGATGCTTTTTTGAAAACTCGGAATTTGAATTTTACAATCTACCGCCTACACGTATTATACCATTTGTATCCATAAATGAACTCAAATTCAGAATTCTGCTTTCCGTATCGATCAGTTTTTACCTTGAAGTCTGTCATATTCCACAAGAAAGGAACTATTTTGAGAGAGTCGTAATAAGTATTTCTCTTCGTTGATGATCTTCAATAAGGTTGAAGAAACTTCATTTCTATTTCAAACTCTTAGTAATTAGGAGGTTACCCAATTCAATTCATTCAGATTTGGGTATCTATCCAAAAAAATGTGGAAAATTTATTTGTCGTCACCAAACCCCTGGCTGGATCTCACTTCAGGAAAATTTTCCAGGGTGATTTCAGAATTTGGCCAAAATTCTTCAGACATACTCAGCCATTTTGGGATAAGCCACCACATCTCATTGTCACATAACTGTGTGGGCATTACTCCTCTGGAAAACAAATCAGCTAGATTCTGAGTAATGGAAACATGGCGCCATTTATGAGATTATGTCAATGGTTGATTTCAACTGCTGGATGGCATCCTCAACTACACTGAACCTGAGTTTGAATCTGACCAAAATAAACATTTGATACATTTATTTCCAGAGATTCTGATACTTTGTCTGACAGACGCGTCAATACTAAGCCCCACAAGCTCAATCGTGGAGTTGATATTACCCTTACAGAAGATACCTTCGACTCCGCACAATAACCTACAGTGATATCCCAAATATCACTGTTCAACATGAATGCATCCACCATACGCATTATTCGTAGTATCTGAGAACCCATGTGATTCAGTAGTGATGTGATTGATACACATAACGTGACGTGATATCTTCAATGTATTCAGTACCTTTGAATCCGAGTCTTTCCCAAATTTGTGTGTACCCGATCATCCCATAACATCTTATCGCAACATAAATGTATTGAATTGATTTTAGAAATAATTTTACATGGACTCAAGAGTCTGAGTGGTTCGTGTGTGAAAAAATCAATTCGTTTGGTTACAGATTCACATTTCTCTGACTCGTTTATTTCATCAAGAAATCTTTTTCACATGACCAAGTCAACCCCAAAGTTTTAGTATTTACATTTTCACCTAACGCAAGAATGTTAAAAGGCTCAATTGATATATTACTCTTTCAGTATCTTTGGTTTGTTTAAGTACCGTTTTCTCAGATCGAAACAACCTGATTTGAGAATATTTGATACCTGTTCTGCGATGTACGAAGCGTGTTTAAGAATATCGCTGTCCCTAAAAAATTGTCAACATTAAAACTGTCTCGTATGATGTCGGCTTTATCCGACATAGAATTTCCACATTCTTTTGCAAGTTCAAATAAACATCGTTTACATGGAAAAGGCGCTGCCGCATGATAGTAGGTACTCAATTCAATTTATGAATCTCAACCGGCTCCGATGGATTTACGCGCCACAAAATTCGCTTTAGGTCTCTGTGCTGGTTCACATCACTTGACGGTACATTTTTGCGATATCCACTGATACCACATACCTATATTGGCAAAATCTCAGTTATGAAGATAGATCACTACGTAAAGTGCACCCAACAATCTGAATATTGTTCAAAGAGACTCCGGAAGTTGTTGGAGCTAAAGCGTCGAAATCAACTCTAAGTTTGGTAGTCACGCTCTGTTAACGTAGCACTTCATGAAGAGATATGTAATAGGCAATTTCGTCTTTGTCTGAACTCTTCACTCCGGTATGTGCCCAAGTGTCAGGTATTCCGTCATAAAATTATATTTCTCAGAACAAAGCCCCCTTTTGTTCGATCAAATGATTCTCCTAGACTCTTGACATAATCGTTCAAAGGCAGCGACACCATAAACCCAACTATTTGATAAATGCTTCAAGTTTTGTTGAAAATTTAACTTGCAATCATTTTCTTCCTTTGACAAAGGTTTCTTGCCAGGATATTCTCCGATTTCTCAGAACCGTTATTTTGCTTAACGTTTTCAACGGGCCCAGAGACAATCCAACCCAAACCGAGTTTTTTGCAAAACTGGACCATTGGCCACCTGACTAATCTGGTCAGCGCATTAAAGATTATAAAATGAATCTGTGTCAATCAACACATCTGTTTGTTTTTCGGTTCATACTGAGTTGGATCTGCTTATGCTATATTTTTGGAAAAATTTATTTCAATAGTGTCAACCTTGATACTTGGAATATATCCTGTTATTTCCGGTAGAATCAAAGAATAAATTTCGGTATGGAAATCGTTATAAACAGAATGAATTCATATCTCACATGTATGTGTGAGTTTCAACATATTCTGACTCAAACCCGAAACATGCACATTAATTTCTTCCTTTCTTAGGTTTAGTTTTACAGATACCTCTCTAGTGACAAAACTCGACTAGGAACCCGAGGGTAGAATGGCACCTGACTATGTGGGTATTTTCTGTATAGAATGGCCCTGACTATGTGGATATTTCCTTCTGATATCATGAACCTTCACATGAGCTCTAGACAGTACAACGTAGTTTTCCTATCATTGCTGTCAAGGTGGTCTGCAAATCGTCAACAGGCTGAACTTTGCGGAACGACATGCAATAAAACATTGTGTTTTTCATTACACTTCTTGCAATGTCTCAACCGACAATATTCATCGTAATGACCCCCTTCCAAGCAATCAAGACAGAACTTCATACTCTTTATCTCTTCTACCCAGTCAATTATTGCCATTTCCAGAAATTCCTCGCAATTTGAAATAGTATGTCTTTCTTTACATGAAGCGCAACGAATGTTGCTTGTAAGTTAACCTCTCAAATTCGAGTAACCTCTATTATATTTTGACGATCTGTTACCGTTTCTTTGATTCTAACTCCAATTTTGTATAGAGTTCTGTTCGGATTTTGTTAGACAGTTTTCAGTAAATCCGCGTGACCTTCGAGAAATTCCTTTAAATTACTTCATGTTGGGAGTTTTTTCGAGCATTTATGCTCTTTCCATTTCCTAGTCGATGCGTTGTCCAACTTCCATGTAGAATTATGAATTGTTAAGGTACTCCATTGATCGGTGGGATACTTGAATCATTCGAGACTTATCAATTCATTTTCTAATTTCCGGGACTATTATTTTTAATGGATTACAGAGCAAATAATGATGATATGTGGTTGTGGACCAACAGATGCGTATTTTGCATCTATCACATGAAGCCTTCCATGCCAATTTATAATTATTACTGGAAAATTCCAAAGATCGCACAACTCCGACAGCCCCACTTCAAAGCGGAGCTATTCAATATTGAAATTTCTCAATTTCCCCTGTACAATTATTCTGGTGAATCAAACTGTCCAATGTGACGCAAAACTCTAGCTATGTTTCGTAGTCGCCACTTTAGTTGAAAAAGCTATTATTGGTAATATTCCGAAACATGTGGTAATGGATTACCTATTCGAATGTTTGCTATGGTCTAACCGAAACATTATCAGACGCGAATTATTTCCTCCGAATTTATAATAATTAATCTTTCGCTATTGAGGTTATTGCAAAAAAAAATCGATTCAAATAATTCACGTTCAGCAAGTTGCTCTTCATCGTCATCTGTAGCAAATTTGAGTGCTCCTTGTACCCGATCAAAATTTTCTAATAACGGATCAATTCGATTGATTCTCGGGTCAAGCTCTATTGAATCAACATAATTTAAAATGGGTTTATTTTCTGTTTGTCCTTCAAACGTTTTGAATAAAGTAAACTTTGCCTTCAAACCACCTCTCGTTTTCTTGATGTGGTTATTTCTTCCTCAGTGGCCATTTCGAACGATTTAATTACAACGTGAATCAATACTCTTTGCTAATACAAATCGTCTGATATTTGAAGAAAAAGAAGATGGAATGTTAGGATTTGCCCTTCTGATCTAACGCCTGTTTCCAATAGCCCATTTATTGTGATATGCACTCTTCTGAGATGACAAGGACCGGCGAATTCACGACTTTGGTGGCCCACTTTTCACCTTCATCATGTTCTGATTGATATTAACTAGTCCTTCCAATTACATCCGGCTCGAAAGACCATATATTACTTCATTAGGAGCCTGTATTGAATATAAAAGTGCAATAAACCAATTTTTCCTTAGTTCTGACAAGACAAGAAATTATTAAAATTATTTTTCTACGACAGTTACAACCCTATTATTTATATTTTTTTCACAGCCTACGCGTAGGCATTGAGTTGAACTGGGCGTCAACAATTTTAAATTTTATAATTACATACTTCATTCTCTATGATGAAATTACTTGCACGCCCCACCCTCTGTAGTTTGTTATCCCTCTCTTCCAACTCTCTCCTCAGCACTGAAAACATAATGTCATCTTCCGGTTTTTATTTCGATTTGCAATTCCAAGGTTCTGTTGATCTCCAACTTTGCCAGTTATGGAGTTTGGGTCAAGTTCTTATTAGACTTACACTCATGTTTGTCAGCATTCCCTATTGTTGCTGAGGGAAACGTCGGAGAGGTATCTACTTTGAATAATATCTTGAATCTTCGGCTCGTGTCGTAACTTATCTCGTGCTGATGTATCAATACTTTATTACATGATCGTTGCATATATACTATTTCATCCAATGTGGATGGATTTGACTCCGTATAATTACTAGTGGAATATTCGTCTAACACTATCGAAGTTGGGAAAGCAATATATCTTTCTACATCCAGAATATATCAGTTACCAGTGAGTTTCAACCATGTGGTAATTTGTCCTGTCAAATTTTAAATTGTTTGAACTGAGTTTCTTAAACAATATGTGCTTTTACAATTGTTTAATTTTTATATATATTACTAGTAGTGTTTCATAGTGATATGATTTTGAAAAGTTCTTCAATCACAAAATGGTGATTAGTTCGCTGTCTTCACTTAACCTCACCTTACTGTCTTGATAATGAAAATAAACATTTTCGAAAGCTCGACTAAATAAGAAAGAGTTTTTTTTTTTCATTGGCCATTAAATTTGACTGCAACCTCAAGGAATATCCTTTCTACAAAGTTTATTTCAAATTCATAGTTTTTTTTCAACTACTCCAGTCACGAGACTACCGTTTCTTCTATATATATATATATATTTATATATATATATATATATATATATGAATATATATATTTATATTTACGGGGTTTGTGGCTCAGTGGCAACAGCGTTGGTCTTGTGTCGACGGGTTCGAATCCCGCAGCTCGTAAAAAATTTTTTCAAGGTCCCAAGAGTGGTTTCGGATCCTTCTATAAAAGGTAAGGTCCCCGTGATCTTAACTCGTACAAGTTTTCATTAACAGCAAACATTGAAATGCCAACGGTCTTGAAATTGATGTTCCCGAACAGAATATGCATTGCTATCACTCCAGTGATGCTTCATCACTTAATATAATGTCACTAACCATTTGGTTATTTCTGTGATTCCTCATGAAATCCGCAAAGTTCACCCTCCTCTCATAGTCGGATAGCTTCAGGCCATGAACTAACTCATGATAATGAGTATGCCATTTGTGTTTTGCTAATATTTTATGCATGGACATTTTATTCATTCCCAAATCTCGTGAAGCAGTGTATTTTCATATACTTCGTTCTACACCACAGTTTTAATTTCAATAATCTTCCTCTGAAGGATTGCAAGGTTGAACATCAATTTCTGATGATATCTGAAGATGTTTCGGTATTCCTGGATATCTTGTAGCAAAAGTATTAATGTTCTTGTGAAAACCTACAACATTTGCATGAATTACCGAAATCTTGAATATCAATAATAATGAAGGTCTTTATTATATTCAAGTAAAATACATAGAAGTGATTTTATTTGAATAGTGAAAAGAACAGATTTCTGAAAATAAGGGGCGGAGTTCGTTTTCTGTAGTGAAAACACTAGCTTCACTACGAGAAGATTCTTCCAACAAGAGCCATATTGCAGTTTTTCAGCTGATGAATCTGACGGTAAACAACTTCAATTCATTTGTCGATTGATTAGCTACTAGAAATAATTGCGATGATTGATATGAATTACCTCGAATTATAGCTTAGGTAAAAATCAAATTCAAGGAACTAGACTAATTTGAGAAAATCAGATTTCGATGTTTTCCTCTGAGCTTACTTTTCTGCACTCTGTGAATCATTCAGTGAATGTGATATTGGTGAGTGATCCGTGGAACTATCAATATTTATGATTCAGCATAACACTAAAAATTATAATTCTTATGGAAAAGGCATATGTTCGATAGGCTGCATTTGTCACTTCTTATAGAAAAACTCGAATAATCAAAAACGATTTATTTCTGATATGGAAAATGATGAATAAATTTGAATCGGAATCATGGGGCGAATCAATTTTTTTCATATAACTAAATAATCAAAAATTTTCGAAGGGCATTTGCACTTCTATCAAAATACTCGAATATTCAATGAACGATTCGGAAGCATACAAAATGACAGGCCTACACATCATTTATAGATCTTGAGTTGATTTTTTCAAGAAAGTTCACTTCCTCCATTAATTAGAGGGTAAGGGGCGCAGATTTTCTTTGCAATTTTGTTTTTGATTATATTCACATGCGACTTCTACGTGAGCCTACCATCCACAGTAAACCCTTAGTACTTGACTTGTTCTGACCATTCTTTCTCCCTTCCAGAGATAGTCACTATCCTCTCTGGGTTGTATCTCCTGCGACCCATCGAGATCGTTTGTGTTTTATCGAAATTTTACTTCATTTCCCACTCCAGGTACCACTGCTGGAGGTCGCTTAATGCATTCTATTGGTACTTGTATGTAAAGAGACAAATAAATGAATTAAATTCTGCGATTAAACAACACCCAACAGGTGGTTGGCAGCATCGGCAAACAGGGAGATTTTCACATGTTCGTTTTGTGGTACCTATATCGGAGGTGAAGAGTGCGTATAATACAGGAGTCAGTACTGCCCCCTGAGATACGCTGGCCTCATTTCCTCTCGAGTCCAAGAGGAATTTGTCAACCTTGATCTGAAATGTCCCACCCACCCATGAGAAACGACTTTATCCACTTCACCAGGCTTAGAGGCAAGTGAAAATTGATCGATTTGCAGAGCAGATCTCGTGCCATACTTTGTCAAATGCTTTACTCATGTCTAGTAGGACAATGTGAGAACTATTGTTGGTGTTTCGCAAAGTGATTGTGATTTCCACCAGCCTCATTGTGTGTGCATGGCGTTCAGATCACTCATGACCAAAACAGTTTGATCTGTTTCCATCAAGAGTGTATCAAGCACTTCAGGAAGTATTAGATTGTTCGGATTGTTTGGAGCACTGATTAAACGCATTAGACCACTCCTCGTGTTGAAAACAATACCTACAGTTTCTATACCATGGGTATCATCATTGGAAATGCCAAGCTGAACATGCGAATGACAGCGCTCCACCAAAATGGCAACGCTGCCACCCGGATGAAGATAATTTCTGAGCATTTTGTAGTTAAGAAACCTAACATTTTCTCCATTGAGATGAGTCTCCTGCAGAAAAGCAACATAAATGTTGTTTTCTACAAAAAATTCTTGAAACTCCAGTCTTTCGGAAGGAGGGCATGACAATTCCAACTCACAGCTTCGATGAAGTCCGGAAGCTGCCTTCCACCCATTAGTTAGGCTTGAAACCGGTCGAGAGTGTTGCAGCAGCCTCAGCGAACTGTGCAAGCAGCGCTCTCATTTGATCTTAAGTCGACAGAATATCTCTGGGACTATTGAGCTAAGCTGTCTGTGTAGGAGGGTAATCACAAGCTGCCGTTGCATACAACATCGCCGTCTGCATCCTGAATGCATTTACAGGGGAAAATCTGGGATTGTGGTACCCCGTGCTCGGGGGATTGATCCTATGCCTCATTCGAGTACACTTGGGGCATCCTCGATAATTCGCATTGTGCTCCCCCTCACAATTCGCACACTTTGTTTTTTAGAATTTCGGCTCCATACAATCCTTAGATATATGAGTTTCTTTGCATTTGGCGCAAACGGGGTTGGCACAGCAGTTCAGCTGACAGTGGCCAAACTTCTGACAATGATAACATTGTCCCACAGTGGCCCTGGGCCTTTATGGTTTCGCTGTTACTCTGACATTTGGGATATATTTAGCGTTGAATATGTTGCGCCATTCTTTGCTAATTGAAACTAAGACAAGAGGGACAGCTTTCTCCTCCCCATTCAAATTACGTAGGTGTACCACTGATTACGGGGTGAAATCCCTGTGAACCAGCCCAGCTTCAATGTCGTCACAAGTAAGAAACTTGGGGACGCCTCTGAGGACGTCCCTGAGTCTATGTATGGAAATGTGTGTGTATGGAAAGGGATCTTTTGATCCTTGAATATGCTGGAAATCTTTCTATAATAATCAGGTGAATTAAAAAAAAATTATTCCGTCGAATTCATTTTTTGAAGGTCAATTCAACTTGATGTTGTTCGATTTGAACAGTGAGTTCACTGTTACCCACCTGTTCTTGTCCCTAAGAGTGATGGGAGGGACCTGCTATTTTTAATCGTTAGTGGTGTCTGTTCTCTTTGTGGTCGAACAGAACCGTTAATGATATCTATATTTGTGTCGTCTTTGGTCAAAATTTGAGAATTTCGGGAATTTTCAGTCGTTGCGGAGATGCTGGAACCCTCAGTAGAATAAAAAAAATGGTTTGGGGAATTAACCAATCCCTGGTCCAAAATCAGCGCACTGGCTATATCCGCCCCTGAATTTCTGGAACAATCGACGTAGGATTTGTTTAATGTCACGTCTGAGAGAACATGAATTTTTTTCGAAATGTTGATCTGAATTAGTATCTACAACTACTCGAGAACTTCTACGAGTGCCAAGGGAGTTCGGAGAAAGTTTTAACGTGCCTTTGGGTGGTGGTTGAGCTGGGAAATAATTTATTTTGTGCTTCTTTGGAGCTGGTGTGCTGCTATCAATTCCAACTTTCAGCCTTGCTGGTGGCTGTCAGGTTGCTGATCACGGGGATTTTCAACAGATCATCGACGAGGATGTTCAGCAAAGTCCTCAGCACCTCCAGGAGATCGGCTTCAGCGAGCAAGTCGACCCTCCTGAGCACTGATTCCTTCGGATCCAGACTCCGGAGCTATACAGGGCCGGACTTCAGATGAAACGGTAAGTGTCTCAATAATGAACATATTTCAGCTGGATTCTCAATGTTTCTTCAACCGCCTCTACACATTTTCAAAATTATGCTGCTTCCAGTTCTCTATATATATAGATCGCGGTGATTCATGGTGATATATCATGCATACAGCATTTTCTTCAGATGTTTCGAACTCAATATTCAGAATTTTCCAGAAATATCTTGAAGAATTCTTTGGTTAATAGCAAATTTTGTTTCTGACCATACTCACCAAAATCATCATCTGCAAGTAATATTTCACAATGATGCCGCAAAAAAAATCTCAATAATGATTATGTGAATATTTCACATAATGTTTCGCATTTTTCGGTCATAACTAATTTTAAATGAAAACAACTTGTCTCCCCAAAATGATTATTGAAAAAATTCGATCGGAATAATAGAAAACTATTGCTTTGAAGAAAGAATAATCATTTACTAAAGTCACCGCATTTACGCAAACTAATGATTTCAAAATGATAATTTTTAGATAATCTACGAGAATTTATCAGAACGTATTTTTTTTACTTTGAAGTACGACAAACAATTTTTTATCAATATCGCATCGAGTGTAAAGAAAGAGTGCATCTCATGGGTTGGTTGATTCCAATATCGAAGGAAGTCGTAATAATAACAATTTTATAAACCCAAATTATTGGATCTGATTCTATGTTCGTTTCCAGGAATGAACGTACCATGACACTTTCACGGTTGCTTGTTCAGTATTATACTGCCCACATACACCAGAAGCACTATACATATATTTGTATCATACCCAACACAAACCAAAGTTTTGCAACTTGAATGAGTTCACTCAAGGGATTCTCCCGCATATAAGTGTATCCAACGGATATACGAATAGATGTTAATACGGAACTAGATCAACAGTTTGAGATCCGCCACAAACATAATTTCGAGTTTTAACTGCGATAAGATATTTCGCTGAGGTGGAACTGAAACTAGTTCAGAACTTTAGGGATACGTAACAATTTATAACCGGTATACAGTTATGGATACTCAGACATTACACGTGATATATTCGCTAAGTTGGATTCCCGTTTGACATAAAAAGATAAGTTTGGCCAGTGCAACCCCATGGAGTAACGATTCCACACTGTTGATTTTTTTTGTGAAATTTCAATTGTTTTACAATTCAACATATGGGTGAAATTATAAATCAGTGAATTGCAAATACAAAATATAGTACAATTCGAATAATATACCAAGACATCTGAGGAAACCTAGTCAGATGAGTCGCAATTTCACAATATTCATGTAGTAACCCTACACGTTCTGAAATTTCAACGAACTGTTGGTGAGTTTCCAGTCAAAAGTTTTCAAAATTCTCATACATTGTTTGTGACTTGAATAACTACAATTTTTTGTAGAGTTACAAAATCATATTGAAACTGAAATTACTCTGGAGTCATTGAAAATTTACCAATATTTTGAGTTTGTTTACATCTCTGACTTGAAAATTGCATAATTCATTGTAATTTGATCACTTTCGTTCCGGACGTCCATCGTCTTAATGGAATTAAAAGGTTTTCACGACGTTTCGAATGCTTTTATCTGCAATCGTCTTCAGGTGAATACTGACAAGTTTAGGTGCTACTCACCAATTTATATGACTGCCGGTGTAATGATGCATGTAATTCCGCCATGTGCAGTGGTGCGTGTGATTTCGCGCGGCGTGGTGCGTGAAGTTTCGCGCCTCTGCAGCCCGCCAGAAAAAGCAATCAGGGGTTTCCATACGTTCTTGATCTCAACGCTTGGTTGACCAAAGGCGTTATTGGCTTCTTTGTAGGCGGCTTCTTTGAACTATCGTTTGAACCAATGCTCCTCTCTATGTAGAACACTTGCGTCGTCCCATAGAACTTGATGGTGCTCAGTCCAGGCGTGATCAGCGATTC
The DNA here is from genome assembly GCA_018342105.1 of Gonioctena quinquepunctata. Classification (NCBI taxonomy): domain Eukaryota; kingdom Metazoa; phylum Arthropoda; class Insecta; order Coleoptera; family Chrysomelidae; genus Gonioctena; species Gonioctena quinquepunctata. The sequence continues at coordinate 33,078 of JAFIRS010004897.1, forward strand.
CCGATATTGATGTTTCTCCACGTTGAGTCCATTTCTTGTGCTCATCCAATCTTACCGATAACGGCCTCTTTGTCTCTCCAATGTAGAAATCTCTGCATTCACATGGAACTTCATAAATGCAATTCTTACTGATTTCATTTTTGTTGTCAGGTTTGGTCTTGGTCAGGAAACTCCGTAAAGTACTGCCGGATTGAAAGCAGCTCTTGATGTTGAACTTGTTTCCGATCCTCCTAATCTTCTCGGAGACACCTCTGATGTACGAAAGGCAGATCACTGTGGTTTGTTGTTGCTCTTCAGATGTCTTCGTTCCCTGGAGTTGCTTCAATACTTCTCCTAGGAGTTTCTTGGGATATCCATTCCGGTGGATGGAGGTCCTCTCTGATGTGGTCTGATTCGGCATCTAGTGACTCCTCGTCGTTGCATATGGTGGTTACCTCACCCTGCCATCTTTCTGGGGATGTCCGCCCTACCACACTGAGCAGTTTTTCCTAGCCTGTTGTTGTGCTGTTAGTCTCAGGTTCGAGTTCATCCAGTATTCTGCTGAGCATTGTTTTATGCTGTCACATTGTTTCTCTTTCCGAAGTGGTTCATCAATCGATATCGTTCTCACTTTTGGACTTGAGGTGTAGGAATCCGCTTTCACTTCCCAAAGAACAAACTAAAGCTTCACGGAATTTCTTGAAATGTGTCAATCTCAGGGTCCTTTTTTCATTGAACATCAATCCATCAATGAATACTTGACCACCATGTTTTATGAAATTTCGAGCTTCTGGGTGGCAGCTTGATAAGTTTTGGACGTCAGCTCCAAACTCCTGCAGACTGTCACCAGGTTTCTGCATTCGTGTTTTCGCTAGCCCGATACAGCTGTTCCAATGTTGGTCGCCGTATCTCAAATCTGAAGCAGCAATAGTATCTGCCATTTGGGTCTCCTTGGATGGTCTATGTACTGCTTAGGCAGCTCCCTTCAAAGCCACTATAAGTGCCGTCTCCTTTTTTTTATCGTCCCATCCATTGGCCGTTGCCGCGCTTCAAACTCTATATTATCTTTCAACATCCTTCTTCGGCCTTCCATTTTTCTTCAAGTTTTATTGCAGTCGATCATTTGATTTTTTTCCGTCGTCGTTCTTCATCCTCCTGCATTTCTTTCAGTCGACGTTCCTCCTGCCGCTTGATGATTTCCATAGAAGCCTCACTTTCAACACCAACTGTTACGAAACAGCGGTTCAAATGAAGTTCGATGAATTCAATGCGTTTATTTCACATTGAAACACAATAATACACTTAATACAATACAACTCGAATGCACTTCACCAAATAGACTTCGCCTTGAACTAACTGGTTCCTCTGTACAACTGTCGCGTTCATGATTCGCATCGTCCTTGTGTCCTCGTGTTATCTAAAGGCTGTTCTCGAACAATCGGGAGCATTCGGTCAACGGTTGTCTATCTAGTGTAACAAATAATGCATTTATGTAACAATATAAATACTCCGAGTATATTAATGGACCACTGGTCAACGAATTCACAGCACTCGCTTTTCAATGTTTTTTCTAGAGTTATCAAAACGGAATTTGGGGGTTTATTGTAAAGTATACAAAGAACATTTTGTCATTTCTGCCATGTTCCTAGCACTTCCGGCGGTGCGGTCCATGCGGTATATTTTGATACATTTGTATAATTCTGGAAATTCTGGGAGCGATGGAGAAGTTTTCGTCATTTTGGTATTGAAACCACATGGTTCTACCAGAAGAGTAACAATAGATTGTGATATTTCAATATTCGTCAGTACAACGTATTTTGTCAAAAAATAATTCATCCCTACAAAATACATCTGTTCAGGACTCAGCAGTGATGATCTTATTGTTATTGTTCATAACTATAATCTATTTCGATATTCAGGTGATTGAACTTCATTGCATGGTTGTCCACCCGTATCCATGATGATGATCGGTTCCTGAACAAAGTATTATGGAGTGATGAAAGCCGTTTCCTTTCCATAACAACGGTATAATAAACAAACATAATTGTCACTATAGGTCTGACGTGAACCCAGATTTGAGAAACTGAATATCAGTCTGTGTGGGGAATTGATGTTTGGTGCGGAATCATTGATGGTTATTTGATGAAACTTCATTTTTACGAAGGAATTCTCAATGGGAAAGAGATACTTGCTTCTCCCCCAACATGTGTTACCGAATCTCTTGGAGAATTAACCAATACAAACTCGACTGAATATGTGGTTTCAACAAGATGGGGCATCTTCGCATAATAATAGAATAATTACCCAATATTTGGATGATACCTTTAATGAGAAAGGATTGGAAATAACGGTCTATTACCATGGCCAGCCCGAACCAGATATGACTCCACTGATTTCTTCGTGGGAATCAATTGAAGACTAGTTTATATGCGACGTCCACAAAATGTAGATAATTTAAATAAGTATCACAAATTTTGCGCTTCCTATCGCGAGCCACGCTTGTAGCTGTCACGAATCGAGAAACATTGAAAATGTTCAATATGTGTATTCTACGTGAAGGAGGCAGTTTGAATACTTACCAAAATGATTCATGTTATCACTTTAATTTTTTCGTTATAACCATAATGTTGGTAGAATTTGGTCAAAGTAAAATATGTTTTTGTAATTTGAAACATTTACTTCAGTTTGTATTGTCTGCAACTTTACAGAAACACACAACTAGATGAAACTAAGCAGGCAATGCAATTATAACTGATAGATCAATTTTATTAAACTCGGGTTATTGATCTTTATTTTGACTTATTATTGGCCCTCATTATAATATGCAATAAAGTTGCTGTTTTCCATCAGTATTCAAGCGCAACTATGAGTGTGCTATATGGCTGGATTCAGAATTCAATGTAGAATCGTAAAAAACATTGAAAAATCCGTTATTTAGAAAAATTGGCGTCGGTGTCGCGACACCTTAACGGATCACGCCTAGTGATAGATCTCTACGTGAATAATAGGACCCTTTCACATCATGATCATCTGCTTTCATGAAATATGGATATCATCTTTCATCTGGAGATTGTGGTTCTTGAATCCAGGTATATGTATCTGTAGGAGCTTTCTTAGGTTATTGGATTCTGGGTAGAATATATCTAAAATGTCTGTTCATCAATGGCATTATTTTGTCCCTGGCCAGGGACTTCTTCGGGCTTTATTTAATTTTTACATATTCTAAAAAGTTAGTTTTAATAGTATCAGGGAGTTTTATCATCATGATGTTTGATGATTTTTTTTTATTTTCTTTTTATTATTATATTATTCAAGAAGTTAATATAACCGAATGGTACATAACTTGGAAGCAATGAATGCATTCTTTATTACGAGAGTTTTATTTTTCTGTTTGTGTTCATAATCTGGGGACACTGAACTCTTCATTCTGGTGGTGTGTAGATGAGAATTGTCGAGTTGAAGTGATGTAGGTTATTGGGCAGGAGCATGCGTCAAATCAATGTGTTCGTAGTCGATTCCTTCTTTGCATACCTCTAGGATAGGGGTGATGGAAGTTTGTTTTTTGAGTGGGGAAGTTTGGTGAGTTTGTATCATTCTTGTTTTGTTTTGTGTTATGGCAGTTTTGAGTAATCATATATAATGGGTTTTATTCAAATTCTGATATATGTTCTGTTGTTTAAGGCATTTAGACATATATATATATATATATATATATATATATATATATATATATATATATATATATATATATATATATATATATATATATATATATATATATATATATATATATATATATATATATATATATATATATATATATATATATATATATATATATATTCTTTTATTCTTCGTTTCTCTTTGTTTGTTTCGAAGGCTAGAATTTTTGAGTCCTCAAACTTTGGGTTGTGATCATCTTGAATTAGGTGTTTGTTTGAAGGCTGTATTTGATGTTTTCATGAATTTGTGGCCGTTTACCTTCGGCAACTCGCGCGCAGACTCTCACTCCGCAGAATTATTTATTGTCTTATTCCAAACGCACCCCCACCTCTCGAATTTTGTGCTTCCCTGTACCTTCCTGAATATGTTTTAGTATCCTGAGTACCGGCTTATAGGGACGACGCATTTATGGTTTTTGTGTTGCAAGCCATTGCGGAGTGAGAGTCCGACGCGAGTACAGATCAACATTCCCCGAACTATAAGATCAAGACAAGAAATATTTGAAATAACTACTCCCGAACTGCCTGCCAATGATTCTGAAAACAAAAGATGACGCTGTTACTATTGCAGTAGAATTAAAAACCGCCCAACAAGTCTTGAACATATTTCATGTTGGTGTCACGAGTGCTACACAGACAATGTTTGAATAAGATTTGAATTTTATTCTCATCAGTATTAGTGTTTACTTTTTGTACGTAATAAAAATTTTCTTTCGATCTAACAGTTCGTTTTCGATTATTTGTTGAAATTTCTGCGAATCGTTAAGTCAGTTGTTTAATAGTTGTGATGTCATGCCTTTATATTCTTTGTTTCAGTCATAACATGAAATAGTATAGATGAGATTTGGATTTTTATTTTTGGAATTTGACTTTAAGTGAAATATTTTTATTGAATCATATAGTATGAAACTTACTTGACATTATGTTTATTCAGTATATGTTTATTTTTCTGATAGATTCTGAACGAATGGAAGAGAAATATAATTATTTATTGTATGTGATGTTTTTTCATTGTTTTGGTTAGGTAAGTTTATAACCCTAACCAATACAATGAAGAAGCACCACCTACAATAAATAATTATATTTCTCTTCCATACGTTCAGAATCTATCAGAAAGTATCAAACATAAACAGAATGAACATAATGTCCAGGTATGTTTCAAACAATATAATAATTCATTAAGAATATATCTCACTCCCCTTAAAAGTCAAATTCCAAGAATAAAAAATTCAAATCTTATCTACAGCATTCCATGTAATGACATCACAACTATTGAACAACCGACTTAACGGCCACAAATTCATGAAAATATCAAATACATAATTCAAGATGATCACAACCCAAAGTTTGAGGACACGAAAATTCTAGCCTTCGAGAAAAACAGAGAGAAACGTGTAGAAGAAATTATATATACAAAAAAAATTCCAAATGCCTCAAACAAAAGAACAGATATCAGACCGATTATACCCTCTTGTGATTACTCAAATAGTTCAGAGACCCCAGGTTATAAACAGAACCAAAAAAAAACTCCAGTCATAAAGAATGCATTCAATGCTGCCAAGGTATGAGCCATCTGGTTATATCAACTTCTTAAATAATAAAATGATGATAAAAAAAATACATCAAACATTAGGATGATGAAACTTCCTGATACTATCATAACTGACTTTTCAGAATATGTAAAAATTAAATAAAGCCTGAGAAGAAGTCCCCGGCCAGGGACGAAACGTTGCCAACAATGAAATGAAATATTAGATATATTCTATCCAGAATCCAATAACCTGAAAAACCTCCTATATATAAATGTATATATATATATATATATATATACATATATATATATATATATATATATATATATATATATATATATATATATATATATATATATATATATATGTGTGTGTGCGTGAAAGTGGGAAATTATTGTCCGTGAGAAAGTATATACATATATATATATAATAAAAAAAACCGAAATAAATAATATATAACATATTATAATAATTGGGCGAGCATCAATTCATTCAGTCGGGGAACAGAACGTCTGTTCTCTCACCTAACCCACAAAAATAGATGAAAAATAGCAGGGTATACAATTAGGAATCCAACTCAACTGTTGTTTCGAATGATTCCCAACCAAGAGATGTTTTAACATTCATCGGAAGATCATAACATTCGTAATGATGTAGCTGAATCATCGTTGGAATTGTACTGTGCTATGGATCGGTGGAGTGAACTTTCTCTCAAATTTAATAATCAGGTTATGAATGTCAGTACGGAATTTTATTTTTTTATGTAGATGTGGTTTCATATCATTGATCATTTTATGATTCATTGTAGCACAGTGTATGAATCTTCGATTCTTCATTGTCAGCCACTTGATTTCCTTGACTGATGTGGTTGTATTTCCTCATACAAAAGATCAACCTGATACAGGACTACTGTAGTTTTTGACATATTTGCTTGAGAGATAGCGTATTTGATAGATCTGCTTCAAACCGAGGAATAATCACTGGAGGCAAGGCACATATTTGGAAAATTTCAAATCCTGATCCCTGTTTTTTACACATCCCACCAATTTGATTATTTCACCGTTGATACATATCCTATCTTCGATTAGGTCATTTCATTTTATGCGACCGATCTTTTCCCAAACCAGATGCCATGATTTTTTTGGATTCAGCAATAACATAATCGGTATAGTGGTGAAAAGTTTTGAGATCATAATCGGAGCTGAAATAGCTTGTTCGTATTCATCTGGATAAATGAAATGTATAATAGAGTATCACCCGTATAAAAATGATGAAGACATGATATTAACATATTTGTAAAACTAGAAATGTACGAAGTCAATGGTAGGGGTGGAGGTCAGTATCACGAAAAAATAGTCAAATAGAATAAATATTTCATTTTCAACTTTGTCATTTTGTTCTCGTTCCTGTTTCTATTCTAGATTTTGTAAATTTGTTACTAAATTGTTCAGGTTTTCAGAATTTTTTATAGTATTTTTCGAAAATGTCGTGTGTTGACAGATGTCAAACGAGTTTTATCTAAGGATTGGATTATGAAAAGTTTTCCCAGTCCCAGAAAAAAATGTCAAGATGGAGTATTCCTCCACAAAAAAGTGTCTTCAAATAATATTGAAAAATATATACCTCGATCTTACTATTGATTTCCTTATATACTATATTTGACTGGCTCCATAATCAGTGTCTGATTACTATTATATTCATTAATTTTATCCGATAATGTCTCAGTATCTTCTGGAGCAGTATTTTGTAAGTCTCGATCGAAAAAATTTGTTTAAATCAGAGTGAGAGTTGAATACAAAATATTCCACTTCGATTCTGAAACAGATTTGAATACACACAAAAAAAATTTTTTTTTTCGGTAAATTTCTGAAAAATCCTGAATTTGAAACGACGAAAGAGTTATATAATGAATTGAAAAACAGTACTAATGAATAGGCTACTTCAAAATATCATTGTAGTTCCACAGTCAAATTTACAAAAAAACTTGAAAATCTCCATTATTATTACAGATGTTTTACAGTTGAGAGAAATATCGTTTTAATTTCACATATATTATATAGGTGATCATAATTTCAAAAACGCTGTGAGAATTGATATGAGTCAAGCTTCAAGACAAATGTTTTTATTTCAGGTTTCACAAAAAAAATATTGTTGAAAAGGGAAACATTCTCAATTGAATATTTATAGAAAGATTTTTCTGTGAATTGAAAAATCCACGATTAAAATAAAGTTATTTATTGTGAATGTCTAACAGAAAACAACTATCAGATGTAGTTCAATGTCCAGCGTGGCTTCAGCCGGGGAAGTAGTTGTTTTCTGTTAGACATTCACAAAAAATAACTTCATTTTAATCGTGGATTTTTCAATTCACAGGAAAATATTTCTATCAATATTCAATTGACAATGTTTCCCTTTTCAACATGAATACCCCACAAGAGGTTATCTTGACGATGGAAGATAGTGACTGAAGTTTATCTTTCAGTCACAGATGATTCCACATCTGATTTTATGAACATCCTGTTAATATTCTCAACAAAGCAAAAATATTGTTATTCGGAAGATTTCAACTCCATCTCTTTGTATGTTTTCCTAATATAATATGACCACATCATTTTCCTGAAATTCAGTGGAAATAAAAAACAAACACAAAATTCGAGTGCTTTTCTCGATGGAGTTCCCATAACGAAAGCCACTAGACTTACATTTTTGTCTCGAATGCAGTTCTTTATGAATAAAGGCAATGAAAATCTGTGCGTTATTGAGATAAAGCAAAAATACGCCTCCCAGGAGAATTGGAAAGGCATGTGTCAGAATCTTCCATGCATAAAAAGTTTCTAGCAAAAAAGGATTTTCCGAGCATTCCAAATGCAGCGAGTAAACCATTGAGAATGGATGCACATGCTTTGTTCGATACTTTTCTGGTTTCTGGAGTGACTGTTGGAAAGTAAATAGAAATATGCTTCCAGTGAAATTGTCGCTCCCATGACGACGTTTTGGAAATCGTTGTTAATTTTGTTGTAGTTTTCCTTTTCATATAGTTTGGAGGAAGGAATCGATATGAATAAAACATTTGCTGAGGAAATCTTTGTTAATCATGTGTGAGTTCTACAGTTTTCAGTTCATAACAACTGATCTGTTAATTCGGAAATATATTGATGGGACACTGGAATTTCTCCAGAAAATACGAGCAACCTCATATAATATCAAATAAATCTCACGAAATGTTTAAATTGAGCTTGGCGACTCCTATAGCAACGTAACAGAAAAATTATGCTGATGAACATGGCTATGTACTGCGTAATCAGACATGTTCTATTTCTGATCGACAGTCACAACTATGAAAAATTTAAATGAACAATTTTCATAGTTTCGGTGAGAACAATAACACTACTCAACTCATATTTCTCTAGGTATCTCATATGAAAACCTGCCGAATCACTCGTCAGACCCTGTCCGCAGTCTAGCCAACTAACACCGCGAACAGAACATACATAACATTGTCCCTATTTCCCAAAGAATGAACCCCCCCAAGCTACAAATTTTTGTTTTCGTACTTGACGTACCCGAGCACTACGCTGTAACTGAAGCACTTCAGGTTCTTCAATTCATTTTTGGTGGAACTGATTTGACTGATGGATACCTCAGAGTAATTCTTCTGAACACTTGGTGAACCGAGTGGACTTAAAAGAGGCCTATCTATTCCAACTTGGCGACATATTCAGTACAATGTTTGATGAATTAGATGGCACATTTTGTAGCATTGCAGCTGCCTCAGTAACTGGTTCATTCAAAATTTGTTCAGGTCTTGGAAATTTCCCTAATACTACTAACATGCTCATACATTATCTTCCCATCAAGTTCAACCAAATATGGCACTGAACTGATACATTATAATTTTCCCAGGTATACATCCATCATTGGGCCAAGCTTTCTTACCAAAACTCCCTCTTTAACAAGGGTCACAGGAGGTTTTACAAAATCAAAATTATCATTTGGTTGAACTTTTTCCTCCTGTTTTAGTTTCAAGAGATCTAGTCTTGTCTTTTGTTTGAATTTGAAAATAATTTCATTGGGACTCAAACCCAAGCTACTAGGTGTCGTACGATAACTAAACGGAAAATTAAACACCTGTTGCCCCTACGAAACAGTAGAGTAGTCTTCCGTTAGATATATTCATCTAGCGCATCTTCGACTGTTTGAACAGGACGTTCAGTACTGCCATTAGTTTGTGGGTGGTGAGGTGGAGACTTCAGTGCAGAAGTTACACCATTTGTATGAAAGTTCTTTTTCAAATTCAAAGGGACTAAAAGTAGGTCCACTATCACGCACAATCGTATTCGGCAAACCCATCATTGACAAGGTAATTTTCAACTTTTCTATTGTTTGCATTAGACCAGTACCTTTGGACATAACATGAATATCAGGCCATCCAGACTTACTATCTACAATAAGTAAGAACCAAACATTATTCTTAAAAAAAAAACAATATGCACTCTAGAAAACACATTTTCTGTATCGGGCCAAGTTATTGAATATTTCTCATGATTTCGTTGATTTAGTCAACATATATTACAATTCAATACTGGGGACTCAATGTTTCGTTGTGAAAGCCACCACATTTTTTACCCGAATATGCCTATGTGATCTTCGTGAAGCAAATCCAGAACATGTTTCCGCACACCCTCGGGTACCATCACTTCGATACCTTTGCATGAGACAATTTTCTTCAATGAATAGGGTTTCAAGTTTAGATTAACCTTATTGGGCCAACCTGTATTCCATTGATTTCATAAAATGTTTGTCCTCATTTGAAACTTTCGCAATGTCTTCATACAAAATTGGTAGCTCATCAGTCGAGTTGAAGGCATTAATGGAACTTTCCACCTCTGAAGCATCTTCTCGTGGTAACCTTGATAACATATCTACTTCAAATAACTGGGAACTGTTCTTTCACTCAATCTGATAATCATAAGCTGATATAATAACATTCCAACGAATAATTCTAGCCGCTGACATTACTGAAATACACTTATCTGGGCTGGAGATAACATTCAGGGGTTGGTGGTGAGAGACCAGAATGAACTTTCTACCAAAAATATACTTATGAAACTTATTGAAACTGAAAATGATCGCCAAAGCTTCCCTTTCTAAATAGGAATAGTTCAGCTCTGCTTCAGATGGCGAACTAGAGACAAAACACACCGGCTTTTCAACACCTCTATGACCCAGTAACTCCTCCCACAGCATAAGAACTACTGTCACACATTACAATAATTGTCTCATCTGGGCCATAGTGGGTGAAAGCCCGATTATTGGCAATACATTTCAAAATAACGACAAAAGGTTCTCTAGACTTATCATTGAACTTGAAATATACAATTCTTTTCGAAAGATTATAGAGGGAATGCAGTTGGGAGGACCACATTGGCAGAAATTCAAAATAATAATCAATGGGTCCTGCATAAGCCTGCGAATGAGTTGATTGGGCGGTTCTGGATCCTCCTTCATAGCACGTTCTTTCTTCCCTGTGGGGTGCACACCTTCGCTAACAATTATGTGCCCTAAATATTCTACTTGTGGCACAAAAAATCAACCTTTATTTTCCGATAATTACCTTTGGCCAACTTTTGCATTTCCTTGAGATTTTGCCGAGTTTTTTCCAGATATTAATATATCATCTAAATACCAATTCACGTTAGGGAAACCACACGAGATTTGGTCCATCATAGATTGAAATATAGCTGGAAGCACACGCTATGCCTTGAGTAAATCAAGTAGATTGGATCATTTCTACATTGCGGAAATATATTCTGGTTTTGGCAATGGATACTGGTATATATTCAACGATTTGTCAACTGTGACTCTAAAGTCTGTACAAATACGCACATCTCCATTTTTTCCATAACAACAACTGGTGATGACCATTTGCAGGAATTTACTTGTTTTATTATCCCTACTTTTGGCTTTAATGACTGACAGAACATTTTCCTTGATGTTACATTCAACCTCAAAATCTTTGATTGGGTTGCATAAATTCTTATCGAAAACATTCTTAGTTTATTTTTCAATGTATCCACCAACTTCTATTCTTCTGAATCACTCTTAGACTTGATTGAAAATTTGTTTTGTCAAACCGGAAACATTGAGCCATTTCCTACCTAACAAAAAAATTAACTATTTTTCAGACTATATCACTGTTATTGACAACTGAAACTTTTTGTTATTATGAACAGTTATGACCATTCAATCTCCCTAATGCTTCCCTTATCTGGCCAGACATGGCAGTTAACCCAATGGAAACTTTTTTAGTGGCGAATTTTCTGTTCCGCAAAGGATGGTGAATCTAAAAAGTTGATTATTGTCTCTTTCGTTAACATTTTAGGGAATCGTCCATTATCAATGCAAATCTGGTGCAACACCGTTTCTCACAATGTTTAACCAAAGCGTTTACTGTATGTGACGGGAGAAATTGAGGAGAAGTCATAGGACAAAACAATAATGATAATTTGCATCGTTATCAGATTATATGCTCAATGTTCGAGAGCTAGACAATATATATCTGAGAGTATTTCGAACAATCTTTTGTTACTGCCCAAATGAATGAAAATTGCTTATCAACCAGGAGTTACTGTGCAAAATCATTTATTTCAGCAGTGGCTCCCTAGTTCTGGGGCGAAACTTTGAATATAACGTTCAAAGATATAAAAGATGACGAATATCAGCTTTTACATCTGGATGATGGAGGACTTATCCTCACCAACCTCTTATGTACTGAAACTGAAGTCTTCAGAAAATATTGCCTCAACAGACTACTCGTTTAGCACAGATATGGATGAAAAAATTCAATACTCGGTTATTTCAGACCCGACAGGTAAGGGGCTCGGAAATCCCTTATGTTTTTTCACCTGGTGAATTTTTGTTTGATCGATTCGATCAGGCAAATCTCCATCTGTCGAACGGAGATTTCGAAACTCGATATGATTCATTATATAAAAGCATTGAATGAGGTTTTCCAAACATCAAGGGTAGCATCAGTGCATAAACAAAATATCACCTCAAACTCGATTTCATTGAGATTCAGGTTATGAAATACCACAAAATTTATTCCAATGAAAGAAATGCTTAAAGTGTTCCTGATTCGAAAAAACCACTTTTGGAATCGCAATCGATGTCTAGTATCCAAGGAAAGAAATAAAAACAGGTAGGTTCATATTTCCGTGAGTCAAAAAGGGAAAAAAAATTCGACTGATGCTCATGTCTTATCCACCTCACAATGGGTCCTAAAAGTACATGGGATTTTCAATTCATGATCAACTATTTGAATTCACTTCATTGCTTCTACAGTCTCCAAATACAGTGATGACGTAAGAAGTCCTTCCCCCCCCCATTAACTTTCGAACGGAACAAGCTGTCGAGGTCGGGTAGAATTCACGTAAAAAGGTACCACTTTTTGGCATAAACATGATTGTGGTCACGTGGTCTAGTGTAAAGAGGGCACCATCAACTTTTTTCGTTGTTGAGGGGGGTCACGTGGCTACTGGTTTTGAAGGCCTTCCGATTCTCTATCCAACATCGCTTTGTTTGTGAAAATCGGCCAAGCCGTTTCAAACTGACAAGCGTTTGAAATTTGCTTCAAATATTTTACAAATAAATTAAAAACCTAAATAACTTTTAATTGCAACAGAATTTCAAGTAACAATTGCAACTATTTCAAAGAGTGCTCGAAATATTCACCGTTCACGTCTTGACAGAAAAAAAGTCGGTTGTGAATTTCATTCCGAACGTTATTAAATGTTTCCGGGGTAATACTGTAACACACATCTGTTATTCGGTCCATAAGTTCCTGGAGTGACTGTGGCTGCGTGACGTACACCTTAGATTTCATGAAAGTAATCTCACAGATAACAGTTCATAGGTGTCATATCAGGTGACCTAGCTGGCCATTCAATGAGGCCACGTCGGCCTATCCACCGTCCCGGAAAATACTCGTAAAGCCATTCTCGGACAGGTCTGTAGTAGTGAGCGGGTGCACCATCTTGTTGAAAGGTGACATCGATGTTAAAAGGTAACATCCATTTGGGTTCGCCCCAACTACTTCTTGAATACTGTGATGGATCTGATTTTGAAGCATATTTGAATACAGATGCCCAGTTAAATTTTCTGCCACAAATATTGGACCTATGATATGGTCACCCAAAATACCAGCCCATACGTTGACCTTCTCTGGAGTTTGAGTATGACCCTCTCGAAAAACGTGCGGATTTACGTCTGACCAATAACGCACATTTTGTCTATTCACTGTTCCATTTAGATAAAACGTACTTTCATCACTAAAATAAATAAAGTTGATATAACCGGGATTTTGGGTTATGCGGTCAGACATGACCTCACAAAACTGCAGTCTTCTATCCGGGTCGTCTTCTGTTAATTGATGCAAAATTTTTTAATTTATATGGGTGAAATTTGTGTTTTTCAAGATATTTTTTCACAGTGGTCGTAGATACGTCACAAACCGTGGCTACCGGTTTCGTTGTTTGTTGCGGATTATTAACAACAGCTGCCAGAACGTCGATTTACTGTTCTTCTGAAATAGATTTTCTTCCAGATCCATTTTCCCTCGTTACGCAACCAGTCCTTAGAAATTTACCAACCAATTCCCCCAAGTAGGTACGAAATATTGGATTATTTGGGAAGCGCTCATTAAATATTATTTCTGCTCCATGGTAATTACGCCTAGCTTCAGCGTAGATCAAAATTGCTTCGGTTTTTTTTCTACAGGACGAGAACGAGGCACTTGAAAATTATAAAGAAATGCTGAAACCTATGACAACTGTCGAAAGTATCGATATGATTTACGTCACTATCAGACTGAGATTGAAATGAAATGCTATTTGGAGTCTCCAGCAAAATAACTAGGGTATAAAAAAATTAACAAAAAGCACATTTAAAGTACAAATAATATGCGACCCTTTTTACCACAAAAAATCTACTTTCCAACCAGAATCAGTAACGGAGTTGAAATTCTGCTGCAATTAATAGTTAAACTAATTTATTTGTGAAAAATTTGAAGCAAATTTAAAACGCTTGTCAGTTTGAAACGGCTGGGCCTATTTTCACAAACAAAGCGGTGTTGGATAGAGAATCGGGAGGCCTTCAAAACCATGAGCCATGTGACTCCCTTCTATATTTAACAAAAGAAGTTGATGGTGCCTTCTCTACACTAGACCACGTGACCACAATCATTTTTATGCCAAAAAGTGGTAAAAGTGGTACCTTTCTACCTGAATTTTACCCGACCTCGACAGCTTGTTCCGTTCAAAAGTTAAGGAGGGGGGGGGGAAACTTTTCACGTCTTCATTGTATATTATGTGTGAATATCTTGAATGTTATTTTGATTAGACATATCCAAGAACTGATAACAAGGCTTGGGAGTCAATACTGATGAAGCAAAAATTGTATAATACGTAAATCCTTACCTTACTTATTCACAACAGTACATATATGCTGTCACTAATCAACTGAAGGATCCAATCAGAAGTAAATTCAAAATTTTTCACAAAATTGAGTTCACAAAAATTGGACAATATCATGTGAAACTCTATGTTTCATCCTATATTAGAGTGAAATTTGGGAGCAATATCGCTTAGTTTTTGAGAACATCAACCGGCGTTGAACGCAATCAAACTTAGTTTAGTTCTTCAATAAGGTTTTCTTATAGGGCAACCCAGGATAAAACGGAGTATATAGTTAACAGATATTTTTTGACAGGCTATCTTAGAAAATAAACTGGTTAAATTACACCACGACAAGAACTATTGTTTATTGAACACATATAAGTTGCTGAAAATTACAAAATGTACAGAATATATTTTTTGTTTGTATTTATGCATAATAATACCAAATACCCCATTCTGTCCCATGCATGGGGTAGAATGGGGTACTGGCCATATTCATCTTGAACATGATGAACTCATTGACAAAAAAGTGAGAATTAGGCACATAATTCACGAATAAGAACAATTGCATCATCTCTATTGTATATGCCTGCTCAAGAGTTTGAAGCCATTTGAGACGTTGCTGACAGGATCTCCAGCCTTCGTTTGAAGATGAGTAAAAATCGCCGGTATAAAGGCATTCAATGTCGTCTTTTCTGTCTCCACTGGAAACACAATCCTATACGTCCAGATGTCTGTTACTTTTTTCTCTGTTTACCCATAGGAATTTCATTTGTGTTTTTTTTCTGTTGTCGGTTTCATTTTCAATTTCTTCGAAAACCCGCTTATTAGCTTTCTCCAGTTCATTTTTATATGGTGAACTGGTTAGAATAGCAGTTTTTTCTGCAGGTACCTCTTTGATTTCCTCTTTACTTTGGGTATAGGCATTTTCAATTCTGGTGATGCTGTATGAAAGACTGATGCATTATTGTTGACACTGCCATCAGGCATCAGGAATATCCAGGACGAGCTACATCTTCATCTGTCACAAATTGAACGTTCTTTCATTCATCTGGCGTTGTTTCACTTTGATGAATATCATGAGTTCCTTCTACCGAATAATTGAATGTTGACGTTTCGTTGGGCTGTTCAGCGAGTTGAAAGGGCTTCATTGGGCGGCTCGGTAGATTGATGGGCTTCGTCAGGCTGCTCAGCATTCAGATGAGGGGCCTCATTTCCAACATTCAGACTAATGTCTGTCGTTTGTGCCGACAGGAAATCTGCTTCTGAGAATATTTTGTCATTCAAACGCCATATTCCTGTTTTTTTTAAACCATTCATAGCAGTCGTCTTGGTCGTTGACTGAAGATAGGCTGCACCAAACGAGGAACGAGATATGCCACAACGTGACAACTTTACCTGGAAAATATCGGAGACACTTTCTGATTTCGTCTGCACAATATAAGCTCAGGGGTTTCAAGAGAGAAACTTCAAGCGGCTGCAAATTATGCGAACAGTGTGGTGGAAAACAAAGCAATAGAAGATAATTTGCTCTCGCCATGTCTATAACATTAGAGATTTTTTGTATGAGTTGTGAGCCCATCTAAGATCAGAAGGACAGATAAGCCTGGGGTTGCTCTCAAAAAGTGAATGAATTTTTTGAACCAGGTCAAAATAGTTCAGATGTCATCCATCCTGTCTCATGAGCTTTTGACCAAGCTCTCGGAGGCAAGCCCTGTTCAAATTCCGGCCCTTTCTTCTGACGTCGAAGATTCCACCTGCCTCTTTCCTTCAAGTGCTAAGACCTTCGGATGCTGCTTGGCATTGACAAACAGACCCGTTCCATCACAA
This sequence comes from Gonioctena quinquepunctata, assembly GCA_018342105.1. Taxonomy (NCBI): domain Eukaryota; kingdom Metazoa; phylum Arthropoda; class Insecta; order Coleoptera; family Chrysomelidae; genus Gonioctena; species Gonioctena quinquepunctata. The sequence goes on from JAFIRS010004897.1 coordinate 49,596, forward strand.
TTGAATATTTGCTTCTCGCTGAGTCGGTATTTGTCAATGATTTCAGTTAACAGGACAAAAAACTGTTCTACACCAATTTTATTGAAACCCATGGCTCTTGCATCAGAGATGGATTCAGGAGTAAGGAAACTCAAGTCAGGATGCCTCTTAAGGAATGCCTCCATCCAATCTTGTCCAGCCATGCAGAAACGTGGCTCAGTAATTGCGCTCAGCCAGTTGGAATGCCAATGAGCGTAAATCCTTCATAGTCAGTCCAAAAAGACGACTTTCCATGGATTTGAGATAAGAAACCAATTCACTTCCTTGTCTGTGGTGAATTCACTCTTTGACCGACGAAATCAGAAAGGAGGAGGTTCTCTAGTCGACGCGTTTATTTTTGTTTTATGTATGACCACGCATAATTGTTTTTTTTTCATTGGATAGGCTGTACTTCCGAATTGGTCCCATTTGAATTTGAAAAACAAATTATCCCCTAACGGTGGAGAAATGGAGGACATTGATCGTTCATCCTCTGAATTTTGGTTCGTTAATCGATTCGATCAGGCATAACTTTGTAGTGGGTTGTCCGATTTGGATTTTTTTTTTTCATTAGATAGTGTATACCTCATAGTTGATCATGTTTGAGATGAAATAATCCACCCCTATGGGTAGAAATATAGGGGATGATTGATTTTTCACTTGTGAACATTGGTACACATATTAGTTGACATTGACAGATTGCTATTGTCATTATTTTTGTTTCTCTATATCCGTCACAATATCAACATTCTATGGAGGGATGGAATTATATACAAAATGCAGAAATAAACTAACCAGAACTATCAAAAATAACAAGAACAACAACAATGAATAATTAAAGTAGATAATCATATTATTTAACTTTAAACAAAATAAACCTTTTTAGTCTTAATAACTAAGCTCCTAAACAAATGTGAGTAACTGAGTTTGAGTCGACCCCAAGCAAACAAACAACGAAGATCATTTGATTACTTCAAAAAAATTATCAAAATATCACCGGCATCTCGATGCCATCATTTTACGCTTTACCTAACTCATTCGCTTGTTTGTTTGGCGCCGACTCAAAATTATTCACTTACATTAGTTCAGGAGCTTAGTTATTGAGACTAAGAAGGTTTATTTCATTTTTTGCTTTTCTGTTCCGTTTTTCGATGGTTGAATTTTTTGTTAAAAAGTTTTTATATACTGAATGAATGTGATTTTTTGTGGAGAAACAACGTTTTTTGACATATTTTTTTGGGTAAACTTCCACAGTCTGAAAATGAAACTATATTCAGGAAAATCTATGCAAATGTAGAAACGGCAAACTAATTAGTTCACCCCAATAAATCACTGCATTCACCAAATTATATTTCCTATAGAAAAATGATTCAATTTGTCAGTAACTCGTCGTTTCCTAAATATGCTTATGGAAAAAAAAATTCAAAAGATACTTTTCTATATAGTTTTTGATTGGCGTTCCGGGGACTTTATCTGCCTCCGTTCTCAAAATCTTCTGAATCTCCTTCAATTGTTTAATAATTTGAATTTTTCTTGCAGAGTCTTTTTCGCTTTTCAAATGACGTGCATTGTTGCAATGATATGGCGTTTTCAATCTCAATCTCTTCAGGATGATCCCGTTATCTAGAAATCTGCATAGAAAAGTAAGACTACTGTGGGAACTTGAGAATTTATTGTAAATATTTTCCATATTCTTGAAATCTCCAATACATTGCGGCCCATACCATCCTCGTAAGGAACAATGTTTCTTGTATATATTTTCCTGATTATATTTTCAGACTGTGGAAGGTTACCCAAAAAAATATGTCAAGAAACACTTCTATACTTTTCATCTGTTTTGTTCATTTCACATTCTGGATTTTGTCTTTTCTTCTCGACACATCTGGTTTCCAGTGTGGTCTGTGATACATCAAATTGATAAGATGCTTTATTGCCTCATGAATCCATTTCTATCTGTCTGTTTTTCTTTCTATAACATCGGGCCATCTGCAACAGAAACATCTCGTAATATATGGGGCAGAAGGAAGTGCTTCCCCGTTCTGCCCCAGAGACCACGTTTCAGGTTATGGTTACATTACGGTTGTGAAAAATCGTCAATCTGAATGACAAATAATGCTTAATTGGGATCTACAACACGATCTTCCAAAGTAACACAAACAAAATCTCGTAACAGATACCTTCAATACGACTTACCCTCCACTCCAATATCCAAGAAGTTTCAATAAAACGTGTTAACTTCCACTTCAACTATGAACAGTGTCAAACAGCGAACTGACACGACTGTCGCTATTTGAAGGTCATCGAATGAAACTAGTTCAATTAGTCGGTTTCAGCACCAGATAGTCATATTAGGTTGGTACCCCGTTGTGACCCGGTACCCCGTTCCACCCCGAGTTCCCCTACATGGAATAATTCTTTACTACATCTTCTGGTGGTCGAGAACATGTCGGAAAAATTGAAAAAAATTGAGTTTTAAATGAAATATGTTTTTTATTGTCTCCCCGCTATATCTCTGAAAATGCTTGTGCTATCAAGGAAATTGCTATTTTAGATTGAGTTAGACACGATAGCGCTTCGAACAACGTACCACGTGGACCAGATATTCTCTTCTACATGCAGGAGTTCAAAGTTTTGCTATTGACTTTGTACTTTCGCGTATATAAAAGAAGAGTCAAAAACTTGATCTCATAGAGAGCATAGAGATTAACAAAGACAATTATTCACAATACTTATCAAATGACCAGATTCATTTGAATAATTCGCTCCTTTTGAAACTGTTCACTAGAAATTGAATAATCTTTCGTCCAATAATCACTTAATTATTTGATATCCATCTGACTTCCTGCTTCTATCATTTATATCAAACCCCAGTAATTTTAATTTAGTTTCTCCATTCGAAAAAGCTATAGTATAGCGAAACACGTGTCGTGGAGTCTGTAAACCAAGTTTTGGAAAAATCATAGTGAAGTATTTTTCAGTTTACTTTCTTCGAATTGTTAAGATTATGAGAATCTCAAACTTGTTATTTTCAGTAGGGTAATTTTAGGCTATCCAGAAAAAGGTGTATTTATGAAAATTTTTATGTACGAGCTTCGTAAAAATTGAAGACAATAGTTGAAAAGAGTTTAAGCAATAAAAAATGTTTATGTTTCGTCAGCAATTTTTCTTAACGGGCCAAAGTCATAATCTTGCGCGTTCGAATTCAGCGAGCCAGCCAACTGCAACGAACTGATGATCCCGGTATATCAACAAGTAAGAAATAAGTAGGAATCAAAAGCCTCCTCTAGATGTACAATATATTGTACAATGATAATATAGACCGACTAGGTTAGGGGGCTGCTCAAGTTGTTTTGAAAAAAAAAATATTCAAAAGACAGTTTGGTGGATATGCAGTGCTTCTCAAAAGTCTCCTTCCCTCCTCTTATTCTTGGAACGATTAACATAAACAGCTGAAATTTGGAAACTGAATATTGAAGTTTGTTTGAAGGTTGTAGACGATGTGGTAACTTGATTACTATCGTTTCGGACGTCCATCGTCTTAATGTATTCAAAAGGTTTTCACGACGTTTCGAATGCTTGTATCTGCAATCGTCTTCAGGTGAATACTGAATCAGGTGAATACTGAATCAGGTGAATACTGAATACATGAATATTAAAGGTTGTAAACTTCCCTACTGGTGATGATAGATGACGAAATCGTCAAAGATGACGTCACAAGGCCATTGTGACCAATAATTTCAAATGGAACCCTACAGCAAGCGACACCTCTTTCGAAAAGTATCGAAAAAACTTATTTAATGATACTTATTTTGTTTGTGTTTATGACAGTTTAATGGCTCATTAATAAACATTGAAATTTAAATTCCATTCAATATGATATTAATTACAGATTTGAGAACAGTATCTACTTAAAGAAATTGCTCGAAGTGAGCTCCATTTACTTCGTGACAGTGGAATATCCTATTTTTAAACTCTTCTCGTACTTTTGCAAATGTGTCTGCGGAAACAGCCTCACATTCTGCAACAATACGTTGTTTTAAAACGTCAATATTGTCAGGTTCAGTGGCGTGAACCTTCGATTCAAGGTACCTCCACAGAAAAAAATCCAAAGGTGTGAGGTCCGGTGATCGAGCTGGCCATTCCGTTGAACCTCGTCGGCCAATCCATCTACCAGGATACTCCTCATCCAAATACCGTCTTACTGCACCGTTTCAGTGTGGGGGCACCATCCTGTTGGAATGTTATTTCCAAATTCCGAATTAATCTGGATTATCTCCAAAATTTCAAGGATTAACGGTTCTATTGCGTTTTGCAACAGCTCCAGATGAACCTCACCAGTTAAATTGGTATTGAAAAAAGAGACCCAACGATGTGGTTTGCCAGGATACCTGCCCAAACATCACCTTCTGGGGAAATTGGGTATGTGTTTCACGAAACAGGTGAGGATTTGCGTCACTCCACTACCACACATTCTGTGTATTTACATTTCCATTCAGATAGAAAGTACTTTCGTCACTAAAACAAATTGTTTTGACATGGTTAATTTTAGTTTCCATATTTTCACAAAATTGTAGTTTTCGATCTAGGTCGTCGTCTGAGAGTTGATGAACCATTTTTAATTTGTATGTATGAAATTATTTTTTTCAACACCCTGTGTACTGTACTTCGACTGACTTCACAGATAGATGCAACGTGAGTTGTTGAAGAAGTAGGATTAACTATTACTTCTGCCAGTATATCAATTTTTTTCTCATCAGAAATTTATGGTCTGCCAGATCGTTTCGCATCATTAATCTACCCGTTGTTTCAAACTTACGAAGAAGCTCCCTCAAACAAGTCCTCGAAACGGGGCGATCGTAAAACCTCTCATCAAAAATGCGTTCTGCTTATGAATATTTTGTCCAGTTCACTAAGAATTAGGATCGCTGCTACTTTATTACCTAAAGCACGTACCAGTTTGCTTCTTGGAGCACTTAAACGTTCGGCTCACAACAGTTTAACAAATCATCAAAATGAACAAAAATATTAGAAGTACCAAAAGCTGCTAAAACACTTAAACGTTCGACAACAATACACAAATTATCAAATGTAAAAAAATTCGGACAATCACAAAAATGTCAAATTAGGGAGACTAACAAAAACGTCAGCTTATTTGACAACTATCCAGAGGCGGAGCTTGGAATTGGAACTTTAGTATTAATTGATTTAATTCATCACAGCTTTGCGTTCCTTGAAAGCGAGTTGCCAAAACTGCCATAAACACAAACACAGTTAGTATCATTGAATAGGTTTTTTCGAAACCTTTTGAAAGAGGTGTCGCTTGCCGTAGGGTTCCATTTGAAATTATTGGTCACAATGGCCTTGTGACGTCATCTTTGACAATTTCGTCATCTATCATCACTAGTAGGGAAGTTTACAACCTTCAATATTCAGTTTCCAAATTTCACTTGTTTATGTATAACGGTTCCAAAAATAAGAGGGGGGGGAGGGACTTTTGAGAAGCACTGTACGAATACCATCTTTAAATATCAATCAGTGTTATAAACTACTCATTTAATTTCATTTTCCATCAGATATTTTCAATTGAAATGAATGAAAAAAATAAGCATTATATGAGAATTATTATTGAAATAAATTTTCTATTTGGATAGATAAACAAGTGATATGTACCACATACTACACCACCAAATTTTATAAAAGATAAATCTGTTACCAGCTCACTCTTCCTCACACCTGTGAATAAAAAAGAGATTATAGAAATTATTTCTAAATTAAAAAATAATTGTGCACCTGGACCCGATGGAATAAAAACAAAACTAATTAAAGCTTATCACCCTTATCTAGTAGAACCATTAACCTATATAATAAATTTAATTTTCAAAACAGGAACAATACCAACACAATGGAAAGAATCGAGAGTTACTCCCATTTTCAAATCAAGTGTCAAATCAGAAATGGGAAACTACCGGCCAATCTCTGTGATTGATAACTTCGCGAAAATACTAGAACATGCCTTGAAATCACGCTTGGTAAACTTTCATGGAAAAAATCATGTTATAACAGAGAGACAATTCGGTTTCATAAAAAAAAGTAGTACCGAATCCGCCATATTGAATTTCATATCACAAACAACAGGGGCCTTGGATGATTCCGAAAAGTGCCTAGCAGTTTTTTTGAATTTAGCCAAGGCTTTTGATACAGTTTCACACGAAAAACTGTTAAACAAACTATACACGTATGGTGTCCGAGGACCAGCAAATACAATTTTCAAAAACTATCTATCTCACAGAAGCCAACGTGTCAAAATCGGTGACAGCATTAGCAGTTCTCGCGAAATTTCTGTTGGGGTACCACAGGGCACAGTTTTAGGTCCGATACTGTTTTTAACTTATATCAACGACCTATTTGACATTAGAAATATGAAAGGTCACCTCATTTCATACGCTGATGATACAACAATTATTTTCAAAGCTAAAACGTGGCAACAGGCATACAATGAAGCAGAACAAAGCTTAGAACACATTCAGATATGGTTGAATGAAAATCTCCTCAATCTCAATGTTTCAAAAACTGAATTTATAACATTTTCTCTTCAAAATAACCAACAGCCCGAGATGCAAAACATTCAGATACATCAGCCAAATTGCCCTAAAATATCTTGCAACTGCCCAAATATTGAGAAAGTGGCGAAAATAATATATCTAGGTGTATTTTTGGACCAGCGTATGACATGGGATGAACATGTCTCTCATATGGTCAAAAGACTTAGGCAGCTGACATATAAAATATACAACCTTCGTGCTGTTCTTACTAAACAAAACCTGATGATAATTTACAATTCCCTGGTTGAATCATTAATTAGATATTGTATAACAGTATGGGGTGGAGTATTCGAAAATGTACTAAATAATATTCAAGTGGCCCAAAATTCAATTATAAAAATAATCTTTGGAAAACCTAAACGTTTCGATACCCAACTATTGTATAAGGAAACTAATTTACTTGACGTCAGGAGTCTATACGCGTTCCAATGTCTCGTTTGGATCTATTCCAATAAAACAACTCAAAACACGATTAAAACTAAGAATACCAGATATGCACAAAACTTATCCGTACCATTCTTTAAAAAAAGTCATACGCAGAGAACAATATTTTATTTTGGTCCAAAACTATATAATATACTACCAGGCGGTATAAGAAAAACTTCCAATTTCAAAATATATAAAACAAACATCAAAAATTTCATTATTGATAACAACCAACTTATAATGACCCTCCTGAAAAACGCACCTTTATAATATAGAATCCGTTACCCAATGAGAATCCTTTTTTAACCGAACTGAATATATTGTAAATATAAAACCACGGTTTTACGTTGCACCAACCTTTTTAACTGTATCATCATGTCCTCATAATATACTATAAATGTATCACTACCATGTTCTCGCTCTACCAACTTTCTCTGTTATATCGTGTGTTCGCGGCTTATTATCTTATATTATATACCTAGTGATTATTATATCTGTCCTACCATGTATATGTAGTTATTCAGGCGCTACATTAATAGCATTCCAATTCACAAATTTCGTCCGTATCTGCCTCGAAATCAATAATGTTATAACAGGAACGACATTCATACTCGTTTGGGCCTTCTTTACCACAAGAACATTTTCAAGTGTCACAAATTTTCTGAACAATGATCTACAAAATATTTAATAACCGTATTGATTGTTCCGAACTATTGTCCAAAATATCCTTAAATACACCCAACAGAGATTTGAAAAAGCACGAAACTTTCACTACACCATTTAGAAAAACAAATTCAGGATAATCTCCCCCATTTGTAGAATGGTAAGAACTTTTGATAGCCACTGTAATGACATCGCAATATTCAGGCTCTCATTTCTAAGGTTTAAAAACTACGTGAAATCCATGTTCTGCCTTCGTTTAACCTAATAATGATTATTTTCACTTCAATATACAGATGATATCTCATTTGAATTGTTTATATATTGTTTATATGTTGTTCACATTGTACATAGGTATATTGTCACTTTATTCATACTCATTCATATTTGTTCACATTTATTCATATTTGTTCATATTTATTTTGTAATCCATCGTTCATGATGTTTATCTTGTGAGTTATTTCAGCTCACTATTCGATTACTATTGGATTACCTAAAATTGGATTTATCTGTTTGTATCCCTTCTTTGTTATAAATAAATAATAAATAAATAATGATACGAAGCTTGTGGCTCAGTGGTACTAGCGTTAGTCTTGTGTCCACTGTTTCCACTCGGCTTGACTTTTCAAGGCCTCAAGAGTGGTCTAGGATCCCACTATAGACAGTAAGGCTCCCGTGATCTTAACTCGTACAAGTTTCCATTAACTTCTGAGGGTTGATCGAACAACTGAGATAGCGGTTAAAAACTATTTTACAATTTTCAATCAAAATTGGGAATTGGCTTATCATCTGAAAATACTACTGATACTAACGTCGTCAGTTGAATTCCATCCTGAACCATATGTATTTATAATTGGTGTTGGTATATCGCTACTGTACTATATACATATATATAAGAAGAAACTTCAGTTCCTGAACTTTGCACTACCTTTTATATTGATGAAACCATCTGGTAGAGCCGTGTCCAAAATGCATAAATGAATTAGATTCATGTGAGTCAGAATTCGAACGAAAAAGTGAATAAGTAAAATTAGAACATCTGTATCTAAAAATTTCACCAAAGTTTCTTTGCATTTTTTTTTTTTCATATACTGCATATGATCTATATACTGCATATGATCTATATACTGCATATGATCTATAAGGCACAGATCCGACCTGTCCTGGAATACTGTTCCCATATTTGGAGTGCGGCACCTAAACATATCCTGAAGCTATTGGATTCTGTCCAAAAAAGGGCAATTCGTCTCGTCGGTGATGCCTCGCTTACAAACTCGCTCACTTGTCTGGAACACCGTAGAAAAGTTGGCGATTTGTCTCTATTTTATAGATATTTTCATGGGCGATGCTCTTCTGAAATATCAACAATCGTTCCTCCTTTGGCAGTCTCTTCGAGATTAACCCGTCAAGTTCAGTCTTCACACCCATTCGTGGTCACTTTGGAGACCTGCAGAACATCACTCTCCAAAGACTCATTCATCCAACGAACTGCGAGGCTTTGGAACTCATTGCCTAGGGAGGTGTTCCCCGAGGCATACAACCTCCAGAAATTTAAGAAGAACACCAACTCATACCGTCTTTCCCTTGGTTCCCACGATGTTCTCTGAACATTACAGGATATCCCTTTTCGTGGGAACCAGAACATATAAAAAAAAAAAAAAAAATCAAAACCATCCTGGCGTCTGCCTCTTCCTGACTACCAAATATATCATTGAGATTTTCCCACTGCTTTTTTGTTGATTTGGATTTCCCATGAATTGTAAATGTTTTGTTTTCGACAAAAATGTTCTGTCAAAAATCTTTAAAAGGACTTTGAAACGATTCGACTCTTTGGTTTTTGCGACTACCAGTAACGTCTAAAACGTTCACCAGTTTTCATCGGATTTTTTTTGTGCGTATCAAAAACTATCGTTATTCAAAGTGCTTTACATCTGTGCCCAGCGTTCATCACATATTTCAAGGAAATCCTTCATGCGTGATGTATTGCGTCCGGATAACACATTTAGTCCTGATACAAAAATCGCTGTTGCCAAAGGATACACTTTGGGAAAAAATTGTTATTTCAGAAACTTTTTTGAATATTAGGCTTTATTTATTTCGATGCGTGTACGTGAAAATTTTCAAAAGTAAATAAGTTTATCAATTGCTGAACATTCAAATACATCAAATATATATTTTTAGTTACTTTGAATTGGGCCCAAGCCGTTCATATTCGTAAGAGCGTTACAGTGTGTGCTTCAATTCGACCCAAAAAAAAATTGGCACCTTCAATGGATTCAAAGAAACAAAAAAAAATAATGGGCTTGAAAAAACTATCTATTTTCCTTTTTATTGATTCAAAAAGTTAGAGACTACAAAAAATGTCGTAAAATACGATTTCATTAGCCCGGTGACATACTCAAAGGAATCTAACATGTTTGACCTGTTTCTACGCTAGAAGGAGAACAACACGATAGACTCAAGAAATTGCTACTTTTCTTGGGTTTTCGATCGAGGTAATGAAAACACACATGCTTCCGATTGGAATTCCAAAAAAATATACCGTTTACTGTGTGCAGAAGTTCAATTGAAGGATCAAACGAGCTCACCCAAGGGGAGTTCGAATGCGATTTCAGTAATCACAGGGTATGGAGATATGTCATCCCAAATTCCCTTCATTGCCAATAGCCCGTGATTGAAATCAGTTCTGCATCTTCAAACCAAATGAGTAACGCAGCGTGTCATGGACATGGGATATGGGGAAGGATGACAGGTACTTTTTTTTCTGGGCTGTTATTTGTGCGCAGTGAGTCACACAGGGGCGAACAACCTGGTAAATGATGATATATCTTCGGATTGTGTGCATCATTGAATTATGATCAAACTTCATTTAACGTTCAGATAATCTTTCTGAAAAACAACAGTCCCATACAACTAGGAACCGCTAACGACAAAGCAATACGATAGACCCTCGTATTCCCCAGTGTTGAAGAATACCACGAGAGGAAGATCGGTCAGCCTTAAACCAACCCACTCGCGTTAAAAAAAAGGAGAAAATTGGATATAAGTGAAAAAGGGAGATGTAAATCATCAATCGGTTAGATTGAATATCATTTCTCTTCATATGATAAACCAATAACCAGTATTTCGTTCAGGGGGGGCGGCACTTTTCGTGTAATAACTTATCTTTCAGAAAATTTGTTCTTAAAAATATAGATATCAATAGTGCAGTTGCTGTCGAGAAAAACAGTTGAATTTGAATAGTGCTCTGTCTTTAGAAGTATGAATTGAAAACGGATGGGTGTTGATATCGAAAAATCAATTTAATTTGAAGTAATGCAGGTTGCTAGATATATAAATATTATTCTCATAGTTGATTTGTTCGATAACATAAAGAGAATATTCGTTAAATCAGATATGAAATCATCTGTGACTGAAAGATAAATTTTAGTCTCTTTCTTCCATCGTTCAAGATAACCTCTTGGGGAGTGTTCTTGTCGAAAAATGAAACATTCTCAATTGAAAATTGAATAGAATAGTTATTTACAACTTGAATATCAAACTACAATCTAGTCTTTGGAAATATTGTAATAACTTTCTTGGTATCAATAGGAACGTGACTATGGATGTGCATAAGGGCAAGACCAAGGAGACGGTTTCATGTCATGGTCAATGGAATACATGGAACAACTCTCAACAATATCACGAAAGAATCATGCGTGTTGGTTGACTATTGGCCTATTGGCGCGCAACGAACTGAACTCTACCTCTTGTCTGCCGCGGGAAGAAACAAAACGCATAAGAAATAAAACTCATGATTTGTGTAGGAGCGGACTCAACGCACATAATTTTATTTATATTGTCTGATGCGGGGGAAAAAAACGCATAGAAAATAAAACACATAATTTGTGTAGGAGCGGAATCAACGCACATAATCTTATTTTAATTAAAGTAGTAACGCGTTGAGCGTTGATAATGACTCTAGTGAATATAGTGATGTCCTAATGAAGATATAAAAATTTAGAAATTATTTCGGTCGTGCGTCAGGGAGAGGCATTCGCACCCATTGCCCTCCCCGGTATCCGCACCTGCCAATAACTTATATCACCTTTTCTCTGGATGGAAAACTCGAAACTAAAAAATGCCTATAAAGTCTATTGAAGACCTCCGTTCATCCTGAATCTTCTGGTATAGATATATCCGGGTACTTCGAACATCATGCTAGATCAGTGAAATCAACAGGAGAAAAATAAAGCAATACGGTTCAATCGCTCTTGAATCAATTCGAGGACATATGTGATTTTGATGTCTGTTTCTGAATGTGAGAAATGTCGTGAAATTTGTAATTGAACTATCTACCAGTTGCCTGATTTTTTTTTGGAGCTTGTGGAGTTATAAATGGGAAGTTGAAGTATTTTATCCTGATTGGAAAGATCAAAGTGATATACTAAAATGATGATGATGATGAATGGTTATTGTTTTGTAGACATGAGATTTAGCTCATCTCACCAATGGACTCGATACATTTTGGAGGAAATGAAACAAGCTCTTATTTGAGCTTTTTCAATTCTTCAAGAAATATATTTTTAAGAATGAACAAATGTATGCATACTGTGGAAAACCATCGCACTATTTTCAGAAATGGCAAGTTGCGCGTCAAGGTAATATTTTCATTCAGGAGGCTCGCTCGGCGTCACGTTATTCTCTACATACACTTCTGCGAACCGTTTGTACTACACGATGAACCCATCTACACACCTCGTTGCCTATTGATTTCACCTATTATGGAAAAATTCGAAGAGACCTTAAAAAAGGTGATATGAGCAATGTATTTTGCAAAATAGCGTATGTATAGCGATTAAACACCAAACAAAATATTGTTTGGTGTACGTTTACAAACGTGCAAACTCGCACGTTGGTACAATATATTGAACCGGTTTCCATTCATTTCTCACTTTCCATGCAAATTGATCACAGAATTTAAATTATACGTTGTCAAAGAATAAAAACAATATAGCTCAAATCATTCCTGCGGCAATTTTCTAGGAAGAATATTCCCACTATAATAATGTTTCGATTGGCCAAAACGAACAGAAATGAGTTGAATTAGTTCCTTGAAATTTCAAAAAAATTATCCACGAAATAATTCCTTCTCCCCAGTACTTTCAGTTACGTATGTATTATGAAGATATCTTCTATTTTAAGAACTTCTTCTTGTCCGTTGCAGTACTCAATTTGTCATCGTTGTCTTTCTCCTGGTATATTACGATCCAAAGGGGGATAATAGCAATCTCAAGTTCTTTCCAGATTGAATTTCTGGATATTTCACTGTTATTGATTGTTCCGTATTTCTATAAGTCAATAAAAAACGATTTGTAAGGAGAAACAAATCCAAACCAGGATTTTTTGTTTTGCTTCTCCTTATAGCTCTCTTTATTGTTTCAACAGTTTTCTGCAGCCCCATTACAGTTGGTCTGTGCTCAATTCCGTCCACTTTCAAATGATGGAACAACCCCAGTGATTCCGCTTGTTATCACCATCAAAAATTTCTGGTAACTCGAATAAAAAAAACTCAGTTCATCAATAGTGACTGTTTCTTTTTTCAACAGACGTAGAATAAACTTACACAAAAAAATATCATAAAATGGTCCAATAAAATATATTTTCCACCTGGATCAACACCCTCTACAAAATTATCATGCCTTCGAAGTTCTTCCACTGTTTTCCACAATTTTCTGCACACCTCACAGTCATCAATCAACTGCTCAATATGTAGGTCAAATGGTAGGAACTCTTCCGGTGATTCTGAGTTTGGCCATCCATGTTGCATGTCATCCTATCTTCACTACTAGATGACATATTATCCATTCAATACTCAGGTAGGGATTTTAGAACGTAATAAGTATAAGAAATATATTGAGGGGGATAGGTTCCTGAACTTTGTAGTAGCAATCTCGACAAACCATCAAAACGCGTGAAGCGAAATCAATAGGGTTGACTATGTCTTTTTCCATTGATTACAACCGCTTGGTCATATGAACTTGCGTTCAACCTCATTTCCTTTCAGGTATCAAAATATAAACCCTTCTTGGAATTACTTTTTTCTTAATTGATTGTAGGATTCTTTCAACAAATAGTGTAGTGGGTTTGTTGCGTTCAGTATGAATTTCATATAACAAGTGACCGTTTCCAAAAATGGTTTGGGTTCCGTCACATTTTTGATGCCAGGGCTGATTTGATCGCTTAGATATTATTTCCTGATTCATGTAGACCTTTCTCTGCAATGATATGCCCTGAAGCTTCAATTTTTCCTTGAAAAACAACTATTTATTTTTCTGTATTCTCGAAACATTTCCTTCTAGTAACTCTAATACTTACTCCTGATTCTTGAAATGTTCTCATCACCCCCGATATCGTCGATGGATAGGTACTACGACATCTGAAATGTTCGATAATACATTCAACATGTTTCTGGAAGACCCTTGGTATTATGTATTATTCAAAATAGACTGTTCATCAGTACAATTGAGCGGATTTTTTGATGAATAATCAAGTGAAGCCGACTACGAAGAGAGTAGTTCAGTGCAGGGCAGTAACAACTCCATTAACTTGGATTGGAATCGAAAATATTCATCCACACCGAAAGAAGGCGCAGTTCTCGTTTCTGTGAGTCATTTTTATTTTTCTTTCCTTCCCTCATATTCCCAATAAACGAGATTCGATTGGGGTACGACGATGGTAGACGTTCTGAAGGTCAGACTGGGTCAAGTTAAAGGTGAATTGACACGTTTCGAAAATTATTTGGGTACAATTGACATCACGAAATAAGATATCATTGCCGTTCAATTATATTCAAGATTAAAAAGGTTAGAGCCTGTATATGAAGAATTCAATTAATTACAATCTGAAATTGAACTCAGTGATAATATGGATTCAGATATTGATTCATGGCAAAGGCAAAAAAATACTGTCAAGTTATGAAAATACACAATCAAAAGAACAAATAATAATTTCAAAAGATGCAAGTAATACCTCCACAAAAGAATTCAAAAGTAAAATTACCAACTAATGAACTACAATCATTTCATGGAAAATATAGTAACTGGATTGAGTTTAGAGATGCATTCAAGGCATTGCTTTTCGCGTTGTCGATTACGCTGACCCTTTCCAAATGAAAGATAGAAAAAATAGGAATAGAAACGCTTTTATTCAGTGAAAAGCGATATTGTCATGAAGCACTCATAAGAAGAATGATTTTTATTTTTCAAAATCATCAGAGTAGTTTATTTCCAGTTCATTATTCATAATTGATGAATCAGATCAGTTGTCCAGAACATCAAATCAAAACAATTAACAACAAAAACCATGCTGACAATGCACAAACCTTTTCGTCACATTTTAAGTGACCTATAAATCGTAAATGAAATATTACGAAGCGAAATTGCTAACCTTGATCAAGTTGATGGATAAAAATAATTATGTTCCGGGGTAAGCAGAGAAACGAAGATGAATCAGTAGTTGGGGAGTAGTTGTCAGCCCTGAGAGAAAGAGCTGGAAGCCAGCGAAGTGTAGAAATATAGTTTCTATTTTTGAGCTGCCGTTCTGGCAGAGTTGTATATGTAGTCCTCAGGTGTGAGTATATTTCTGTATAAATTTCAAATGTTAATAAATATTGTATGTTTGTTTTTGGATTATGAGTTCATAATCTGGTTATCACAAAATCCCCCTGAGCTCCCTGCCCCCTTTGAAGCCCCTATGGCAACACAAACTTATGACAATATATTGAATCAACAAAGCTCTCGAATATTATTTTTATCAACTGTACAAATAAGAGTGAGGAATGCGAGTGAAAAATTTCATAGCTGTCGAGCACTCCAGATAGTGAGTGGCAGAGTCATTCCATTTCTCAAAATGTATGCAATGAATTCGGTTGTCAATTCAAAAAAGGCAATTTTGTGGTAAAGAGAGTGGTCCAAGTACTCGAGAATATTTGCCATCAGGTACATACCGGTAATATGTCATTTTAATAATTTTACAATTGATGTTAATTGTTTAGTATTATCGACAATAATTGATAAAATACCTTCGATTCAAATTGTCGAAAACGAATTGAAAATTCCAAATCATTTCAATTTAGCAGACCCTCATTTGCAAAAACCAGGAAAAATAGATAATCTACTGTCTGCCAGAGTGTTTTGGTCTCTGTGATGTGTGGGACAGATTGAGCTGGTGTCGGCTTGCCTATTTTACAGAAGACAGTTTTAGGTTAGGGAACTTCCAAGTAAAAACAACAAAGAATGAAATTATCAGTTGTATCAACGTAAGGAAATGTAATATCGATCAACAAATATGAAAGTTTTGGCAACTTAAAGAGGTCGAGAAGTTTGATAAATTGGAATTACTTCTGATAAATTTTGCGAACAAAATTTTCAAAGAACTACTCGTAGAGATGGGACAGGTCGACTCATTGTGAGTATTCCATTCAATTCGTTATTGAAGTATATCAGCGATTCCAATTGCATGGCAAAAAAAAATTTTTTTCTGTTGAGAAAAAACTGAATAAAGATACAGAATTGAAGAAAGGTTATTCAATTTTAAATACCATGAATTGGGACATATGTCAAAAATAGACGAATATAATGGAGAGAATTCAACTATTAGAAATTTTCATTAACCGAATCATTGCCTTCTGAAACCCACTTGTATCACTAGTAAATACAGAGTAGTATTTGGTGGGTCAGCCAAATCAACCAGCGGGGTGTCATTGAATGATGCGCAGTATGAGGGTCCCATTATTCAAAATGACATATTTTCAGTAATACTACGTTTTCGAAAATATCGATATGTTTTAACAGGGGATGTATCCAAAATGTACCGACAAATAGTAGTGGAGCCCGAACATCGGTGCATACGAAAAATATTCTGGAGGTCAAGACCAGGCTTAGAATTGGAATGTTTTGAATTAAATACTGTAACATATGGTACAGCTACAGCAACTTGGCTTGCTATGAGGTGTTTGCGTCAGTTGTCTTTGGAAAATGAATTTATGTATCCAAAAGAAAGTGAAATGATAAAAAATGCCTCAACCAGGGTTTATTCATTAGAAGAATTATTAAAAAATCAAAGAAATATATCCATAATTGTAGCAAGTGCAGGTTTTGATTTAAGGCATAGTAATGAACCGGAAGTTTCAAGACAAATTGAAATAAATGAGGATGTGGAATTGGGAATAATGCGTTCGCGAGGAGAAGAACAAAGTAAAACTCCGGGTGTTCTTTGGAATTGTAACCAAGATTCAATATTATTTTACATTCGGGAATTCAATGAGGCAAAACAACTAACAAAGCGAACAATTTTACCAATAAGTTGTCCAATATGTGACCCCCTTGAGTTGCTAGGTCCTATTATTATTGATGCGAAAATTTCAATTCAAAATTTATGGAAACTGAATAACTCTTGAGATCAGATATTATCAGAACAATTGATTACAGATTGGAGCAGATTCGGATTAAATCAAATGAAATGGAAATTTCTAGGTTTCCATTTATTGAAAACTATATTTCAGTCAAAATTCGTGCTTCCGATGCATCAGGAAGAGCTTATGGAGCCTGTGTTACGTTAGGTGTTTGACATCTGAAGGAGTTTATACAACAAATTTACCTCTGTCCAAATCCAGGGTTTCTTCATTGAAATAAGAATCTATTCCTAGACTAGAATTACGTGGAGAGTTTTGTAGCACAATTGATTGGAATAGTTATCAACAATATCATAATTAATTTTTGATAAGCAATATTATTGGACGGATACTACGATTACATTAGCTTGAATGAAACAATCTCCAAGCAATTTTAAAACATATGTGGCAAACCGAATTGGGGAAATTCAGTTACTTACTGAAAATGAAAACAGGTATCAGCAGAAAATCCTGCAGATTTATCAACACGAGGGGTAAGTTCTGGTGAGCTGATTAATTCAGATTTGTGGTGGCATGGACAGGGTTTTTTAAAATTTATTAAAAAAAATTGCAAACAAGTTGATATGTTTCATTAATTACGAATTCCCAGAGAAAAAATTATTAGCTAATGTCAATGTGCAAGTTTTGGGTTTTGATTTATTGAATAAATTCTCGAAAAACGAGAATACTGAAAAGAATCATAGCAGAATCATTAGATTTGTGGAAAATTGTAGGGTTAAGAAGTCTGAGAGGCTAGTCGTTCAAATAACGTTAACGAAACAACAGAATTCGTTAAATATTTTGTTGGAATCATCGCAAATAGAATCTTTTCCAAAAGAATATACTAATCTGAAGAATAATTTGCCTTTACATAGTAGACAGAATATTATCATTGAATCCATTCATGAATAAATTTGGATTGATGAGTGTAGATGGCAGAATGGAAAATATCGATTTCAGTTTCGATCAGAAACATCCCATTTTATTGCCGAAATATAATAATGTAAAAAAGCCTATATTTGTTGGAGAACATGAGAAACAATTTCACTGTGGTCAAAATCATTTATTATAATCAGTTCGCGAATCTTATTGGCCGATAACTGGACGTAGTATCGCAAGGAAAACGGTACGGAAATGTATTAGGTGTTTCAAGATAAAACCATCCTACTTGGATTATATGATGAAAATTTGCCGAGTGTGCGCATAACACCATCCATTCCATTTTGGAATGTGGGAGGGGATTATGGGGATCCTTTTCTTTCGAAAACAGAAAAGGGAGAGGTGCGCAAATAATAAAATGCTATATGTGTTTATTCATTCGTATGAGCACTAGATACATTTAGAACCAGTATTGAATCTGACAACAGACTCTTTCAGAATGCCATTAGAAAGATTCATTGATAGAAGAGGAAAATCTTCACACATATACTCCCATAATGCATGAAATTCTGTAGGTTCTAACAATGAAACTCCAAACTTATTCGAATTAATGAAAGAAAAATCTGAATATATAAAGAATCAGTTAGCATATGAACAAATTGATTGTCACTTCATACTGGCCAGATGTCCAAATTTTGGGGGTTTATGGGAGGCGGGAATAAAAAGTGGTAAGCACCATTTGAAACGAGTATTAGGATCAGGTAAGTTTACTTTCGGATTGTTTGCCACCGTTTCAGCTCAAATCAAAGCTATCCTAAATTCCCGACCAATTTCCACTAGGTCATCTGACCACCGAAGACTCATTAGGTTTGATAACGGGACATTTTTCAAATGGACGACTAATGCCAGCTCTACCGAACAGAGCTAGACAATATTCTCACGAATCGACTGAATGGATTACAGTCTTATCAAATATGATTGAACATTTTGGAAGCGTTGGATGAAAAGTTCATTTCGCAATATCAAATTAGAAACAAATGGAAGCAAAATTCAGCAAACATACCAGTTGTACCTTTAGTACTATCGAAAGATGACGACATCACTTCGATGAACTGGAAGATGGACGACTCCTGCGAATTCGAGACGACGGTATTGTAAGAGTTGTTAGTTCACTACCGATATACTGAATGACTACCGATAGACTGAATGAATGAAGGACTTCCTATTTTTTGTGTTGGAGTAATACTTCCAGGCGGGTATATTCAGGCCAAGATAATTTTTTAAAATCATTTTCATTATATTTTTTGGAATAATTGTTCAAACCGACAACCTTTTGCGGTGCCTCAAAGTGGATGGATTCACTTTGAATGGGACTGAATATTTCGAAAATCTCATGGAAATTTGTGTAGGATTTTATGGATATGGAAGAAATATCCCTCAATGTTTGTTGTTTCTGTTTCCACCAATTTTTTTTTCTAAATGGTTTTCTGTTCTCCTGATTTCCATTGCCTTTGGGGGGCTGAATCGCCATATCTGTTACACATATTCGAAAACAATTATTTTTCCGTGGATTTGCGTACCATGGAACTAACAGCACCACCTTCAATATTCCTCTGTTCCCTCCTTGATCCCGGGGCCCCTCGACCAAATATTTCTTCTGGGTTTAGCTGATGAATGGTATTCTCGTTTTCCAACTCTACTTATACAGACAATTTTGAAATAGGACTCCAAATTCCTTTTAAAAAAATTTGCAAAACTCTCTACGAATTTTAGTTCCTTGAGTCGATCCTGTTTCTTCTTCTCCAACCCACACGAGAAGGATGTTTTTAATGGTTTTAACCTTTTAAAACTTTAATTCCCTACCAAATACTTCAATCCCATTGAAAATCCATAAAAAAAAAAAGAGATCGGGAAATGAGTAGGTGTCCTAACATCGCTCATACTATATCACCTAATTCAACGTGTAAGTGTATATTTAAATTGTGGTTAGTGCATGAACCAAACAACACAAGTAACATCGCATCCGCGAAAAAAAAGAGAACCTGCTGGACCAAAACAATGATGATGTTGATAAACGAGTGAGTGAATTCGAAAACAACCTCGGGCATGGTATCGATGAGCTAAAAATCAGTTATTACATGGAGGGCTCAATGCAGGAAACATGTTTGATCATGATATCTATGAATACTACCAGAGCAACATCATTTGAAAATCTGTTTTGAAATAGTTTAGAAATTTGAACTAAAAAAGTTATCCGACCATGCGGCAAATATTTCCCACAATAAAAAAAATCTCTTAATGTCAGTCATCAATAAATATCAAAACTATCAGATGAAAATGTAGTTGAAACTGTCTAACTGGGGCACATGATGAATATGTAAATTTTGTTAAAGATTGGGAAACAATTCCAGCCCAATGAAAACCCATTGCTTTTTTTTTCATAAATCGATGGAAGGACAATGTTACTATTAGATCAAGAAGAGTCTATGTACAAAAATATTTCCCCAGGAGGGTCTGTTGGTTACGTCTTCTTTCCAAGTAAAGTCCCCAATGTTTTATCGTTCCCTGCATCTGCCCCATTTCCTTTTTTTAGGTGATGTTTGAATTACATTATACTGGCCGCTCCCGCTTGGTGGATGGATTATTATCAGTGATTTTGTGAGTCTGTTGATTCGATTGACCTGGGAGATTCTATCTACTAGCCCCCATGTTTTCCGATGAAACCAATCCAGTCCCTTGGAATCACTCGGAGACTCGCCAGACGATTCAGTTTTGTAGGAGAATATGGACTTGGTATCAATGTGATGAGATACGTAATGGTACCTAATCTGCAATGTTTCTAGAAAGACCGTCCTACCACCCAATTTCCCTTGCCTGAATTCTTGGGGTTATTCTTAGCTTCAGTTCATCAGTCTCCGTGGGCATCTTATATGCTGTCCTTTTGTGTCTGGCTGGGTGGCTCTTCGATTAATACCGCCAATTTTCGGCCCAAGTATTGCCCTTTCAATTACAAGGAACGAATCGGCTTCTGTTTCTTGACGTTTGTTTATCTTCGATCTGATATCCCTCAGCCCATCAATTAACACCTGCACCCCATTTTGTTCTTTAAAACTTCGGGCATCAAGTTGGAAGCTGAAAGGGTATCTGGAAGTCTGCTCCAAACTCCTTGCTTTCACAAGTTTCGCACGTGTTTCCAACTGTTCTTGATATGTCTCCGATGTTGGTTGCCGCACCTCCTATGCAGCAACAAGATCCTTATATTGTGGTTTGGGTCGTCCGGGATGGTCTGAAACATTCTAAAGCAGGTCCCCTCAAAGCCACCATAAGTGCTTCTCCTTCTGTATTGTCTATCCATTTTGCCGCTCCCCCCTTCGAACGGTTTTTTGATATAGGGACCATGGTGCTTCCATCAAAAATTTGCTGTTTGCCCTGTAATTACAGAAATGCATTTAAAAGATAATTAAAAGACGTAACCATTGTATCCGAATGCTTACATGACTCATCTAGGAGAGAACAACAAAGTTTTTTATTGCTACCCGTTACAGCACAGCGAGATAAGGGTCAGTTTAAATAATTCCAAAACTAAGTCGATAAACACGGCAGTTGAAAGACGGGTAAACAACTTATAAATCACCGGGGTCGAGACACCTCTGAAATTCTAAAACCGTTGGTCATTAACTCAACGATAACGCACCAGCGATCGTAAATACCTGTCATTCAGTAAAATATTATCCAATTATAACATAAGATAAGCCAGAAGGGTTAACAAACCGTCCCTTATCAGTTTTACGACTTCACAACAACCTAAGCTCCGCCTACTAGCCCCGTG